>VNJQ01001258.1:0-110922 GCA_008042515.1 Drosophila truncata | reverse complement strand
GAATTGAGGACTCCAGACACACGAACCGTACTCCAATATGGGGCGAACTAACGAAGTAAAAAGGGTCTTCGTTACATAAGGAGAGTCAAATTCCTTTGCCCACCTCTTAATGAATCCAAGCATGCCTCTGGCTTTGTTAACCATACAGGAAATATGTTCAGAGAACGAAAGTTTAGGATCCAAGCGGACCCCTAGATCATCTACCAGAGTAATTCTTTCCAAAGAGCAGTTGTTAAGCGAATAAGTGGCAAACAGGGGTGTGATGCGTGAAAAAGTCATCAGTTTGCATTTAGAGCTGTTGAGATGTAAAGCATTAGCATGACACCATGCTTGAAAGTTGTCAAGATCCGATTGTAAGTCCGATTGGCATGAACTATCCCTGTACTGCAAATAGATGATAATATCCTACAGCTATAACTATATAGATGATAATATCTCATAGCTATAGGCTAGGAAATTATCTAAAATAAATATTTTCAGCTCACTCTCCTTTCTTGCTTTCATAATTGATTTTTATTTTGATTTATTTACACAAAAACCATAATCATAAAGCCATAAAAACAAACCTTTCTAAGCCTAATTTGCATATCATATTTTCTAGCTTAATTAAAGTCATAAATTTAACACATAAAATAAATAATTTATAAAACACTACCAAATTGCTTATTGATTTTTATGCAGTTGAATTAATTTATGGCTATATAAATGATGATTTATTTAATTTCTAAACAAAAAAAAAAGTTTTTCTATGGGAAGCTGCAGCTGGTATATCTTTAAATTAATTTCTTTAAGCAATAAAAAATTAAATGAATTGAATTACATTAAAAGAATAAGAAAAGAATATTTATTAAATGGAAAAACAATCACAAAAGCATTAATTTTGATTCGGAAACTGCTTTTATTTAGTTAATATTTTATTTAGTTAATATTTAATTAATTTATTGGTTTTAATTCATATTTTAGAAAGGCATAAAAGCATTAATTTTCATTTCAAAAGCTGCTCTGTTTTTTTTAGTTAATATTTTATTTATTATTAATTTTAATTCATATTTTAGGAAGGCATAAATTATATTGCCTACAAATTTAGATTCCCGATTATATAAATATTTAACTGTTAATTTTAGCTTCAATATTATTATATTTATATTTATTTATTTATATTTATATTATATCCCTGCCATAATTTACATTCTATTTTTGGTTACTCAATACTTTTCCTAGTTTTCACTCGGCATTCAGTCTTTGCCTGCATCCGTTCTTTATTCTGTTTGGTCCTGTGTCCTTTTTTGTGCCTGCCTGCGCCTACTCCATCGTATTCCCCTTTATTTGTGTATTCCTTTTGGGGATTTCTGCTGAGCTGCTGCCTTTAATGCAGCCATCAGCCGTGGGCTTACACACTTGGCCAGCAGACATTATATCGGAGGAGGGTCTTGTCCATGGCAACCCATTAATGCCTTCTACTCCTACTTCTCCTTTCCCAGCATCCCATTTGCCGGCGGTGCTTTTGACGCCTCATTCGGTGAGGGGAAAGGGGGAAAAAAGAGCCTCTGTCTGTGTGGAACGTCAATTCAATACGTTTAAAAGTTCATTTGCTGTTTAGCTTGGTCATTATGTGCCTAGACCCATAACCATCCCGTGCTGATTCACTGCCTACCAGTCTTCCGTCCCCCAGAACTGAGTTGGGTCCTTGGGAGCAGGAGAATGAGCAGGAGTCCCTGTCTCGGATGGGGGCCATTAAATGGGCACTCAATGTGTTTGTCTAACTTGCCATTTGCGATGATAATAATGTTGTATGGCCGTTACATTGATGTTACGGCCGGACAGAAGGACTACGGCTATGGCTACGGCCATTGTTGTCCTGCCTTTCGCATTGTTGTTGTTGTTGTTGCTCCTGTCCCGAGTATTTCCAAATCGTTTGGCTCGACGTTTTGATTTCGTTATCAGTTTTTATGTTTATAAGTATCGGACACATGCACACAAGCACTCCTCCTGCCTACGTATCCCCATGCCCCATGTCTGTCCTGCACGATATAATACTCTTTCCCTGCCTAACTCAATTAATTTGTTAAGTTTTGGGGTAAAGTTTGATGAATTTTGTGATTATTTAAGGCACTTAAAGGCTAGGAAAAATTTCAGAACATTTGTGGTATTGTAAATAATATTTTAAGGGAGTTTGGTTAGTAGGAAATTATTTAAAATATAGGTTCCATATAAAGGAAATTAAATTTAAATTATTACCAAGTCTAAAACCCCTTAAATGACATTAACAAAATATTTTCTAACAGTTTTAGAGCAGAAAATTCACTTTTTTGAAGATCTTAAAAATATTTATATACCATTGTTGATAAAAGAATACAATTTCTATTTTATTCTACAAATTCTTGGCATTCTCTTTTATTAATTGTTAATTTTTATGAATATTTAAGGCTAGAAAAGCAAAAATCTTATATAAAACATTTTTAAAATATGTATTTAATTATTTTAAAAACTGTTTTGCTACCTTTTTAAAATAATTGCATCTTTGCTACAAATTTAATAATTTTCCTTTCTTAAAATTAATTTTTATAGGGCATCTAAAGCTTCTCCTAACCGCAGCCTATAATTTTTCCCAAATTTTGTTGTTTTCAGCCTGATGCTGTTGGCTGGCTTTTATTTTTGCGTTGTTTGGTCAATTGGAAAACATTTCGTTGCAGACTTTTGGTCGCCGTCTCGCTCGCCAAACCGATGCGGCGCCACCGAAAAAGCAGAAAGGCAGAAAAAAAGAGAAAAACAAGCAGGGGGCAGGGGGAGGTATTTTCCGAGGGGGTGAAAACGTTGCCGTTGCCGTTGCCCGGCATAATGGCGTCGTTATTATTTTGGCATTAAAAAGAATTAATACGCTTCAATAGTTCTCGTTGTCGTCGCCAGGAGTGTAGTCTCGAGACGCCTCTCGACGTGAATAGATCGTTAGGGCAGCATGCCAGGCATTCACCCCGAAAGGAGACACCCAGCCAGCCAGCCACCCACCCAAACATCCTTTTCACCCAACATTCGCCTGCTAGACTTTTCTTTTATCGAGTCGGCGGCTTTCGCTAGTTTTCCATTCTGCCTTTGGCTTTGTCACGCATTGGAGAGCAATTTTTGGGCTCTCGAAGCATGCAAATGGAAGAAGAGGTGGCGCCGGCAGGCGGAAGACCGGAAGAAAGGCTAGAGAAAACCCAGAGAAAGACAGGAGAGGAGGAGGGTAGGAGAGAGGCAAAAGAAAAGCCGGGAAATTGCCAGGCAGCAAAGGTCCGTCCGGGCATGAGACACGCATTCTAGGATGCTTCACAGGCAGCCGTGCATAGACCAGCAGCACGATTTCCCTTTCGGTCCCATTTTAACCCATTTTTTCCCATTTTCCTATTTTAGCCATTCCTGTTGGCCACATTCTTATTTGGCTAAATACGCTGCTTTATGTTTTCATTTGCCCTCTGGACTCCTTCTGCCAGCTCCTTGGGAATCCCTTCTGGCCAGAGCCATCGATATGGTTATTAATTTCTTGAAGAGGAAACTTTAAAAGGAAATTCTTTTGTTAAGCGAATGGATTTTTTATGGAGTTTATATATCTTAATCGGATATTAAAATGGGGAATCTATTAAGTGTCGTATTTATTATATTTATTATATTATATAACTTCAGCTGTCTTATTTGACATACTTTTAGGATTTTTTTAGATATTTATATTTATATATTTGTTATAAATTTATTAAGCCTTAAGATACATTTTTTTTGCGGTGATAAATGCTTAAGAAATGCGGAATCCATTAACTATCTTATGTATTATTGCTAGTGTCATAATTGCAGCTTTCTTATTTGACATACTTTACATATTTTTAAAGATATTTATATTTATATATTTGTTATAAATTTATTAAACCATAAGATAAATGTATTTTGCGGTGATAAATGCATAAGAAATGCGGAATCCCTTAACTATCTTATTTATTATCGCTAGTGTCATAACTGCAGCTGTCTTATTTGACATACTTTGGGATTTTTGAAGATATTTATATTTATATATTTATATTTTATAAATTAAAATAAGTTATAAATATATAAAAACCATAAGCTAATAATTTTTTTGCTATGCTAAATGCATATTGATAAAAAAAGAAAGTTGCAGTTATGACACTAGCAATAATAAATAAGATAGTTACTGTAGTAAGCAAAGGAATTAGTGTTTTATGTGCAGGGCTTAATGCATCGCTTGCTATGCTCGTTTATAAATAAAAACCAGCATTAAAAATGCAACATTTTATCCCCCCGCCTGAAGGTGTAATTTATATGCAGTCCATGGATAGCATAAAAAATAAGTCATTAGTCCCTGTTGAATAAAATAACAAAATAAATACCAAAAGCGGGTCAGAGGGCAATAACCTGGCTAAAAAGAAGAAAAAAAACGCAATAAGCCCGCGTGTGATTACACGTCGATAAGTGCTTAAGCCCCCTTTGTCAATCCGCGTTTAAATGCGTTGGACAACTGTCAATAATTGCGCATAATTCCATATTGAAACCTTTGACAATGTCAGTCGATTGTATGTATTGTGTCCTTCGTCCTGCCACTAAACAAACAAACAATGGTTGACCGGCCACTTGACACGCTAAATGCTAGCGAATCCTTTGGAGAGTTGTGCTTAGTCCTGCCCAGGGCTGGTCAGCATGATTAACCCATAATCCGCAGGGCATTGTGTGTGCTTTTTTATAATAGAAAACAGAACAAAAAAAAGGATAAAAGGAGCATAGATCCCTAGATTTATATTCTTTTGTTGTCCGAGTCATAAATTCATTGAAAAATTTATTATTATTTTGTATTTATTGTTGTGGTTGGCAATTAGAAATGATATCCTTTGCTGCTGATAATAATTATGACAGGGACACACACACAGACTGGAATTTTGCATCAATGCAAATTCGATTTGCAATCGTTCAGGACGAGCCGAGGAATCTGAATCAGAATCAGAATCAGAATTCGAAACCGAATCCAAAACCGAATCCACAGCGCATTCCAATTCCAATTTAGTTGCACGCAAATATTTATTTAATTTCTATGCAAACTCATGCACAGATACAGATACAGAAGCAAATGCAGATGCAGATGCAGATGCAGATACAAATGCAGGCATACAGATACAAATGTGAATGTGAATGCGAATGCAGATTGGAATGCAGATATAGCTACACATATGCCGAGTGCCAGATACAGAGATACACAGATACACAGATACACTGGCAACAGATACAAATGGAGACACATAAATACAGGTGCTGTCACTGCATATCTATTAGATACACAAAACCCCAGACCAGACCAGGAGATGCAGAGATGCGGGTGCAGTGGATACGGAATATTTTCATTTAGACATTTCTCTCTTTTTTTTTTTATTTTTGGCAGGGAATTTTGGAATTCAACATACGGAATTTCATCCCTTTCGTACCGCCGGCAATTATGCCTCTGCCCTGATCCTGTGTTTGCTTTTCATCTTCCCAAAAAACATATATATCAAAATACACGCACACACACACAACTTGCATTTGGATTAGATTCGATTCGAGTTGCATATTTTCTATGCTCTCTCTCTGCCTTTGAACTGGAAATTTATTTGCTTATTAGAAGCGACGGAGGCTCCAATTAAAGTCAAGCTCCACAAGCTGTGTAATTGACTCGGCCCTTGTGTTTGTGAGGACTCAGGACTCACGTAGGGCAAACAAAACGAAGCTTCGAGTCCTTGCAACCGAATGCACCATTGTTATTCACCGATTGTGTCGCTTCAACTGCCAACATCAATGTTTAATTAACAGCAATCGCTTGGCATTGCTTACAGTTCATCGATTATTTAGTCTCCGGGAAAAGTTATCTGAAATCTTGTTGTAAAAGCAAGATATCTTTGTAAATTTTAATGTTTTGTGAACCTAAAAACTATATTTATGTAGAGTATTTATTATTAAGAATAGGATTATTTATATTATAGTTAAACAATGAATGAAATGATATTCAAATGCGGACAACTGCGACGACTTATTTTTACGACTTTTTGCTGCAACTTCTCACGATCGACGACCTAAAGAGAACACCTTCCATTTACGCTGCCATCTCGATTCTCTCTCTTCTCTCGCTCCTCTCTCTGTGTCGTTTATAGGTTCCGTAAACCTGGTCATACTGCAAGTGTGTGCCTGTCGCTGCCCAGTGTGACCCGTCTTTACATTTATTGATCAACAATCCCTTGGAAAATCATTGGCAAACTTTTCACCACATTAACTCTGCTTCTCCAGCTCTGAATTCCTCTCAATAATTATACAAATGGTGCCTGGTTCTGGGGATTTTCAATTGCAAATGTGTTTTGGTAATGCTTTTCCAGAATGATGAATCGTTTCCGGGTGCACACTCCCTCGTTCTCTCTCTCATTCTTCTTTAAATACCAATAATTCCCCCTACCAACACTCAACAATTTGCCATTTAACCATTATGGCCAACTGGGAACCCCCTGTGTGATTCGAGTGCTGCCTTTGTTTGCTTTTTTGTCACTCTTATTCCTGTTTTTGTTATTGTTGTTTGGGTGGAAAATCATGAGTTTCCATGAGCGAGAGTTTCCGGAAGCAGGAAGACGAGTAAAACCGCTTTTGTGCGCGGCTGCTGGGAAATGTTTGTCAAAAAAAGAAAAATGAAAGAGGAGCTCAGATAAACAGGATAAAAAGGATGGCTAATGAACACGACACTAGTGCTGCTGGCATCGATGAGGAGAGAATGTGCTGCCTCCTTTTAGTGCATTTTGCAATTATGACTGGGTTTTTGGACAGCTTTTTCCAGGCAACAAATTTAGAGCGAGCGTAAAATTTGCAATTAAATGCCAGCCACGCCCACTAATGCTGTGGGTGTGTGTGTTTGTATTTTTGTCACAAATGAGGTCAGTTCCCCTTTTCCGTTCGCTTCTGCCTGCTGGCGATCGTTTTTCTCATTTTTTCTTTCCTTTTCCCCCATTTTCCCCCTATTTTTTGTTTTTTTTTTTTGGTTGTTGTGACATTTTTTGGTGCATTAAGGCAACAAAAAAAAGAGAAGCTGGCAGAAGGATGTAACAACAATGGGCAGTCAGCAGGTGGAGGTCTACGCTCTCCCCTTCTGGCATCACAAATTGCGTATACGCCGCGCTGGTCACGATGCAATAATGCCCGACGTTGGCATTAAAAACAAAACTGAAAATGAATACAAAACAAGGCTTTGGGTACAAGAAAGAGTTGAGAACTAGGGATACCCTCTGAAAAGAGGTTATTTTAGGGGAACAAATTTAATTAAATTACTTGAAAATGTATTTATATATTTTCTTTTATAAGATCCTTAAAAAAAAAGATTATTTTAGGAAAAAGAAATTAATTACATTACTTAAACATTTATTTTTTAATTTTTATTTATAAGATACCCTATGAAAAAAGGTTATTTTAGGGAAAAGAATTTAATTAAAGAGTTAAAATTTAAATAAAGAGTTAAGAACTAGAGATACCATATGCAAAGAGGTGATTTTAGGGAAGAAAATTGAATTAAATTACTTGATAATTTATTTAAATATTTTCTTTTAAAAGATCCTCTAAAAAAAGGTTATTTTGGGAAAAAGAAATGAATTACATAACTTGAACATTTATTTATTTATTTTAATTTATAAGATATCCTCTGAAAAAAGGTTATTTTAGCGAAGAAAATGTAATTAAATTACTTGAAAATATAACAGTCTCTAAAACTTTCTAAAAATTATGAAAATAATATTTTTATATATTTTTTTATAATATTTTTAATAATTTTACTTTATTAAAATATTTAATTTTAATGTATTTATTTATTTAAATATTTTTTACTTTTATTAGTTGCTTAGCTAAACCCTTAAAACCTCCCAAAAGTTCATTTTATTTCTAATGTGTCACACTAGTCGTATACGCAATGCCCATCCTGCTGCAGCCATCAAGCAGTTATAAAAACGCAGTAAGGACCAAAAAAAAAAAGGAGGAAGAAAGAACAGCAGCAGCAGCAGGCGAACAAACAGCGACAAGAAAATGACAGAAGGTTTCGATTATACAACAGCAGGACGAGAGTGGAGAGTGAAGAGGGGGTTATGTGTGTGTGAACAGGGTAATATAGCTACTAGGGAAGTAGTAGTGGGGGTGGGCTCTGCCATCATGTGTGTGTCCTGCAGCTGAGGGCGTGGCTGCAGTGTGCAGTGCAGTGACACTGCGCCCATTCCGTTGACCCGCATCAAGGACAAGGAAGGGGGCACAGGAGAGGCACTTGGCGGGTGCAAAAAGGATTCGCAGTTGCCGGGGCCGAGGACCAAATGATAAATGACAAAGGACATATACATACGCAGGATATCTCCTCTCTTTTTGTATTTTTTTTTGGCACCGGCAGCTGTTGCCCTGATGCTGCTGCTGTTGCTGCTGTTGCTGCTGTTGCTGCTGTTCCTGTCTCTCAGCTTGTTAAGTAATGTGTGTGTGTGTGTGCGAGTGTGGGCGGTAAAGTACATACATCAGCTGTTCCAGGAGCTTTGACTAATTGGTTTAAGTCGGAAATAACGTCCGCCTAAGCGAGATATAATTTGGAATAACTTAAAAAGTACATTTCCCGTCGATCAGCTTTATTTTCTTGGATTTATTTCAAGTCTAAAAAAGCTGTAAATATTTTCTGTATTGTTACAACAATTTATAGCAATTATTTAGTCCTTTGACTACTTTCATTTAATTAATTTCATTTTCTTTGCTACACTTTCATTTAATTTGCCATGTTTTTTGCACCCCACTTTCAATTGATTTTGTCGCTTTTGGAAATCCTTTTTATTAACATTTCTTTTGCAACAAATTAAATCATTCGTTGTCGCTTTTCTTGTTTCTTTGGCTGTTTTCTGGCTTAATTATTTTATTCAAATTGTCTAATGTCTTGGCTATGCTTTCTTAAATCCTCAATTTGCCACATTCTTGCAGCTGATTGGTCAGAACAAACAAACAAAACGATAGTTGGAATTATGCGCACTTGCCTGAGGGGTTTTCCATAGTTTTGTTAAAATATGAAAATGAAAATTTATATATTTTTAAATATAGATTTATAATATTTATTTATTATCGACTTATTAAAGATTTATAATTGAGTTTTCGCTTTATTATATTTATTTATTATCGATTTATTATCTTTATTTGTTATTGATTTATTATATTTATTTCTTTTTGATTTATTACATATATTTATTATCGATTTATTATCTTTATTTATTATCGATTAATTATAGTTATTTATTATCGATTTGTTATATATATTTATTGTCGATTTATTATCTTTATTTTTTATCGATTTATTATTTTTATTTGTTATCGATTTGTTATTTTTATTTATTATCGATTTATTATATATATTTATTATCGATTTATTATCTTTATTTGTAATCGATTTAATATATTTAATATATATATTATATAATAATATATATATTTATTGTCGATTTATTATCTTTATTTATTATCGATTTATTATATATATTTATTGTCGATTTATTATATTTATGTATTATCGATTTATTATATTTATTTTTTATCGGTTAATTAAATATTTTTAATAGAGTTTACTAAGAGAACGATATTTATTCACTAAGTTTTAACTATCTGAAAAAAGTACCTAGTTAAAACTAGGTCTAAAAAATCAATCTTTTAGTTTCTGGAATAAAAAAAATCTTTCTTGAGGCATTTTAAAAATTTTCAAATATTTTAATGCAGATATTTGAATACAACCTTAGACACTTTTATACCCTGTGTGTGTATATGTCTCTTCTCAAGTTTCCACTCGAGCGAGCCATTTTAATTAGGCAAATCAACACGACGACGACGACGACGAAGAAGTTGAAACTGAGATTTCCATTGAAATGGGCGACCATTTTGACGGAAGTGGACACTTGGCTGGACATCTTGGCATGATGTTGTCGGCAGCCGGATGTTAACTTTAAGGACGTCCACTTAAAGTCCAAGAGTAGCAGGGGGAGATTGCACTCTACATATATGCACTCTGTGTACCATAAATATACCCGTACGTACGTACATCCAAATAGCCCGCATCCGGCTTGTTCAATTTGCGGCTACATGAAAAAGGCAAGGCCCCCGAAACTCGACCCTTTCCGGTTCCGGTTTCAGTCCGTTCCCGTTCCCGTTGCC
The DNA here is from genome assembly GCA_008042515.1 of Drosophila truncata. Lineage (NCBI taxonomy): Eukaryota > Metazoa > Arthropoda > Insecta > Diptera > Drosophilidae > Drosophila > Drosophila truncata. Next base: position 100,728 of record VNJQ01001258.1, on the reverse strand, counting down.
GTTCCGTTTCTCTTTCCCCGTGTTCGTGTTCCTGCCTGCTACTCGCTTAATTTGATTTCTGGCCGGAGGGAACGTGGTTGGCGATGAAATTAGCACCGCCTCCGCCTCCACTTTGCATAATAACCCAGACTGAACTGAACTGGACAGCACAGAGCAGGGACATGGCAGGACATGGCATGGCAGGGATGAGAAGAGAAGAGAAGAGGAGTTGACCGTGAGCAATTCAATTAAATCGCTCGTCGTTTTAAAACCAAATAAAAATCCAAATAAAAATCAAAATTAAATTCATGCCGACAGAGTTTCGGGGACACCACCGAGACACGGATCCGGATCCGGATGGAGCATTCCAATTGGCATTTCAATTTGATTTGCCAGAGCCCCATCGCCGAGAGCGGTGTTTTTAATGTGCAAATCGTTTGAATTGTTCGAATCAATTAAATTTCTGGCCACGCATCGCCGGCCATTTTTGGCTTTAGTGAGCTATTTTGATTTATTTAATATTGCTCTTGTCGCATTTTGGTTGCCTTTTTTTCCCCCCCCCCCCCCGAATTAATAAAAATTAATTGAATCAAAAGCTTTTGCACTGATGATGATCGAAGCGTATAAATTCGAGATGAAGTTAATTCCCGGGAAGCCATTAGAGGCAATATATGTATGATGATGATGATATTTTGCGGGAGGAGGAGGTGTAACATATTAAATTCAATTATATGCCATCCAACGACGACCAGTGGCCCGTAAATTCAACGAAATTCTCGAACGGCCGGCCATCAATCAATCAGTTAGTCAATCACTCAGTGCAGCGTGCCAAAAATCAATCTGTCGCACTAATTTCATCAATTTAAGCGCAGTTAAAATGCATTTATTTTTATTTTTTTTGTTTTTTTGTCCTGCTGTCAACGATTTTCATTGCAGTTTTGCAGCAGCGGTTGTAAGTGATGGAATTCACTTTGTTTGCTTCCGGGAAAAAAATTTAGGGTATCAAAAGTAACTAGCCTATGGTTTTTTATCAGTAAATATTATTTCATTATTTTTAAATTCAATTTAAATATGTTTTTGACTCGGTTTAAAATTTATTTCTTTAAAACAAAAGAATTACAGTTAAAAATAAGTTTTACAAAGTTCAAAATGGCCTTGTTGTAATCCTATTTATATTCCTTTTGAGGTATTCATCGGTTTTTAATTAAATAATAAAATTATATTCATTTTACTTAATTTATAAATATTTTCTAATATTATTTAAATGATTTTTGTATATTTATTACCTTTCTGAATAAGATAATACACTTAAAAATAATTCAAATATATAGTTTAGATCCTTTTTGAAGGGTATTTAAAATTCCTTTAAACTCCTAAACTCTTATTCTGTGCCCGCCACAAATCTGTCAGTCGTTATCCTGTTTTTTGATTAATGATCTGTGTCCCAGCTTTGAATTTCCCTTCCCTCCGTTCCGGGAGACAGGGAAGACCATTAGCTTGTTGGGTTTTTGGGCCCGTCCAAATGTCAATTTCATTTTGAGCCGCCCTGCGGCTTGAATAAATTGTATCCAGTTCGTCGATTGCACTGATTGCAGCGTACTTTGGGCTTTGCTGCTGTTGTTTTGTAGGGGGGAAACGGTGTGGCAATGGAAAGGAGGAAGGGGAACACAGAAAGGATATTTTGGGGGGCTCAACAAATTGCATAATGCCAACCGAAATGTAAAATTATGACCCCCCTAAATGAACCACAACTGCTGCTTCTACTCCAACTCCTACTCCTGTTCCTGTTCCTGCTTCTGCTGCTGATGCTGATGCTGTGTGCGGGTTAATTTGATTTTAATTATGAACGAGAACGCGACCAACAGCAGCAGGCTCGTTTGCCTGTTTGCGGTTAATCAACTGTCCATGGCATAAATATTTTGATTGCCGCAAATGCGCCAATGGCCAAAGCCCAGGCCTTTGCCTTTTGCCTTTGACAGGACCGACAGCAGCGACAGCACCGACAGCGCACCGCATTCCGACCGCACCGTTCCTCGTAGCTGGGGCGTACTTGAAGTACTTTGGCCCCGAAAATGAGGCGCCCATCGTTGCCGCCGCAGCAAAATGACAATTAAAAATAATTTGAAATGCAGACGGGAGTGCCCGCGGGCAGCGGGAGCCTGGAGTCATAGATGGTGTAGCTTCATCTCGAGAGCAGCAGCAGCAACAGCAGCAGCAGCAGCGCATTTCATTAAAATTTCAAGTCGACTCAACTTTCGAGCACACACAGGAGGACAGCACTTGACAACAAGAGCCGCCACCACCACCACCATCATCATCAGATCCGGATGCTCGGGTCCTGGTTCTCGTTCTGGTTCTGGTCCTCCACTTCTATCCTCGCCAGAGTGCACACACTCCACACTCAAAGTCCGCTCGGAAGCGCCATTTAAAATTAGTGAAAAGTTAAAGCCCGAACGGAACGAGCAGACAACATGAGCTGCCCCGCAATTAAGTGGAAGCGAAGCCGAGAAAAGGGAGAGAACTGGAATCGTGAGAACAGGCTAAGAAATACCCTGGAAGCTGCCTCAAAAATTAGTTACAAGAAAGAGGAAACAAAAATTTAAAAGGAGATATTTTTCCCTAGAATAAAAATGCAAATAAGAAGCATCTACAAGTCCTTACTTACTTACCCTTGGTCAGAATACATTCATACCCACCCGAAGTATCGTTATGGCATCTATAGGGTAGCATTCCCTGGCTGAGCTGGCAAGCTGTAGCTGTAGGTGTGGGCGATGGCGATGGCGATTGTAGCCATCGTTGGCCTCGGCTGAAATTCAAAACGTCCAGCCAAGTGCTGTGCTGCCATTCCGGTAGCTTCTTCCTTTGGATCCTTTAGCTCCTTTCGCTCCCTTCCGCATTGCAGTCATAGTTTTGGGGTTGCCAGAGCTGCTAGGGTGAAGCTGTAACTCCCCCTCGATGGGGCTAAAGCCATCGAAGACACAAAATTAGAAATTCCAACAAAACCCCAGACCCAGAAAAATGCATTCGATTGACTTTGCTTTCGTGTGTATTTCTCGTTTTGTTTCGGTTGCAATCTTTCTTAATATTGAATTTCATTTATCATTTATCGTTTTTTTGTTTTTGTTATCGATTTTCTGTATCGGGTTATGCCCTGCTCTAGCCGTTTGCCTCGCCTAGTTGCCAGCTATCGCTAATCGTTAATCGTTCAGGACTCAGCGTTTATCGCTCGCCTTTTGCCTTTGAGCGTTCCATTGCCGTTCGTTTTTTTTTTAGCTTCGTTTCGTTTGGCCATTTTTGGTTTTCATTTTCTGTTTTCTATTTTATTTTCTTGTTCAGTAAACGCACACACACACACATATTCAGTTTTAAGTTAAGTTTTCTCATTTTTTTCGTTTAATAATAACTTAAGGTTAAATAACAATCACATTTACTTATTTTTCTTTTGTTTTCATTCGATCCAAAAAAAAAAAAATGTTCTCTCCACTCCTTTCCTAACCTTTATATTTGATTTACGAGTAGTGTAAGTTCTTTATTCATTATTTTTCTTTATAGTTATTCATAATATTCATAATATTCTTTTTCCATTGGCATCCCCGTTTCTTTCACGTGTCTTTTTGCGGGGCTAAAAATTGTCAATAAAACAATTGGAACAAACGTGAACGAAAACAACAAAACAGTGGTTTAATCGTTAGTCAGGGATTATTTTCCACCTATAAACGTCTGCGCGCCGCCCGTGTATCGGAGTTATCGGAATAATCGAAGTAATCGGGGGCGCTGGATAATTCCTACTACTTACAAATTACGCGCCACTTGCAGTGTTTTTTTTTTTAATTCTAAGAGAGTTAAGTTTTGTTCTATGCTTTATCAATTGGTGTGTATATACTACATATACCTATATATATAGGATTATATATATATAGATGTATATGTATTTAATGTGGGGCAAGTATACGGAAATATTTTCTGTTTTCTTTTTTTTTTTAGCATTTCTCTAACATATTTTACCAATCGCTTAGGTCTATCGTTAGCCTTGGGAGTTCGAGTCCCCACACACAAGAAAAAATATATGTATAATATATATATATATTGACTAGAACTATTACTATTCGGTTTAAAAGGTTACATATATATATATATCTGTGTATATATATATGTTCTGCTGTAATCACCATATTGGCATTGTATAAATTGTTCGTTTCATCTTGTAAATTGTGTTTCTTTGTCGTTTATTTTTTTTTGGCTTGCTACAAAAGTTCGGCACATTTGATTTTGTCAAGTTGTGAGTTGTGTATGTGTGTTGTGTTTTTCTAATATTTGCGAATTGCGAAATATTGATAGTCGTCATTAACGACTATTATTTATTATTAGAGTGTGCTTCAACCATGTCCGGATGTATCTCTTGTCCAGAGGAAAAGTTTAGTTCTTCCAAGAAATATAACAACTTTTCACTGTCATTAATATGTTTTTTTTTTAAATATATATTTTTTACTAACTGAACAACTGGGAATATTGGCCATATTCAATTTAATCTTTGAAACCCACTTATTCTGTGCCAATTATAATTCTCATTTGGAATGTCCGGACTCAGGAGACACATCACACACTCTGGGATGTAATTTAATGTCCATGTAATTTCGTTACAATTATGCTTGTTTTGGATGTTTTTTTGTTTTTGGCTTTTTTGGGTTTGTGTGTAAATAATTAGCCTAAATAATTATGCATTATTACATATAACTGTCTGCTGCTTGCCGGTTTTAATCGTATTACTGTTACTATTACTCGATAATCATTTCTTTAACTCGTTACTTTAACTCGTTACTTGTTCCTTTAACTCGTCACTTGTTAATATAACTCGTTACTTGTAAATATATAACTCGTTACTTGTTACTTTAACTCGTTACTTGTTAATATAACTCGTTACTTGCTACTTTCACTTGTAACTTGTTACTTTAACTCGTTACTTGTTACTTTAACTAGTTACTTGTTATTTTAACTCGTTACTTGTTACTTTTCCTCGGATACTAGCCATCTTTTTATGCCGTTACTCGTTACTGTTACTATTACTCGTTACTTTTAATGGTAGTTATAGACATTGAAGTACTCGTTAGATGGTGGATGCAGGTGGGGAGAGGCTGCCAGCCGCAAATAGTAGACAATAATCAATTAATTATGATTTTACTCGCATTAATCGCTCTTTAAATGTTATTATTATTATTATATTACTTTTATCTCGATATATTTGGAAAATCAACAAACAGTAAGTGGAAAAAGTTTCTGCTCAGTGTTCTGTGTGTTGTTGTTGTGTTTATAAGTATTTCTCTTCCTTTTGCCCTGTTGTGTGGCATTTCTTTTTGACCTCTTTGAGGTCCCCTCTATATGTGACTCCGATGATACGGATTGAGAAAAAAAAAAACCGTTGCTCACCTTTCACTAGCCGCCTTTTCTTAACTGCCATTCACATCGACCATGGAGTGCATCCCATTGCTTAGCCCATTGCCATTGCCATAAATCCCGCTCTGCGGCGGCGGCGGTGAAGCTGGCGGCGATGCTGGTGGCGTCAAGGTGGCCGGCTCCTCGGCCTCCACCTTGCCCAGTCCGCCGCTGCTGGCATTCCCATTGCTAATGATGGGCTTCTCCTGCTCCTGCTGCTCCACTGCTGACTTGGTGGTGAGCTGCTGATCCTGTGCCAGTGGCGGCGGTGGTGGAGGCAGGCTGTCCAATTGATTCGATTCGAGAAGCGTATAGTCACCGAGCTCAGAGTTTATCTCGTCTGTGGTTGGTGGCGCCGGCAGGCTCATTAGGCTGTCGTAGTTGGCCTCGGGTTCAATATCCATTTCTAGCTTTTCCTGAATCTCCTCCACCTTGAGTTGCTGCGGCTGCGTGTCTGCATTTTCCGGTTGATCAAGTGACTTTTCCGGCAGTTCTGACGACGACGACGAGGACTCCTTTGCTGGGGGGTTACTCTCTTCAGGCTCCTGTGGGGCCTCCTGCTTCTCCGGGGGATTCTCTTTCTGCTCGGACTCAGTGCTCGGTGGTTGATCCAGCTCCAGCTCCTCTTCTTGCTCGGGCTTTGGGCTGGCCAGTATAGGCTGAGCCGTTGGTGAACTGGTGGCATAGCCGGGCTGCTCGATGACATAGAGCTCCTGGTTGCCGTACGAGTAACGCTTGTTGGAATCACCCGACGAGGTTGAACTTAGATCCGACTGCGAGAGGCCAGTGCAGGCACGTATCTCTGCAACTGGAGGTGCCTGTTCCTCGTTAATTTGCTCCTCGATGGCCTCCTCGATGAGATGTAGGGGGGCAGCGGCATGTCCGCCGGCAAAGTCCTGCGGGGGAGCATGAATCTGCACCTGTTCGTGGCTCGGGGGTAGCGAGTGTTCGTCCAGGAGATGTACACCACCACCACCACCACCATTGCCGCTCATTTTAGTGTCAAAGGGCAGCTCGGTGGCATCCAGACCCGTGACAGTTGAATCTGTGGGCTGCGTGGAGCTGGAGTCAATGCCGCGGGCCACCTCCACCACGAAGACACCGTCCTTGTCTGTATGCATCTTGGTTTCCCGGGCATTGCGGGAAATGTCCTGCAGGGATGAGAGGAGCGAAGGTATTGAGAGGGGAGATAGAAATGAAGGTTAGGGGTTACTTTAACTTATTAATTTAACTCGTTACTTGTTACTTTAACTCGTTACTTGTTAATTTAACTCGTTACTTGTTGCTGTAACTCGTTACTTAATAATTTAACTCGTTACTTGGTAATTTAACTCGTAACTTGTTACTTTAACTCGTTTTTTGTTTATTTAACTCTTTGATTGTTAATTTAACTTGTTACTTATTAATTTAACTCGTTACTCGTTAGTTTAACTCGTTACTTGTTACTTTAACTCGTTCCTTGTTACTTTAACTCGTTACTTGTTAATTTAACTCGTTACTTGTTACTTTAACTCGTTACTTGTTAATTTAACTCGTTACTTGTTAATTTAACTCGTTACTTGTTACTGTAACTCGTAACTTGTTACTTTAACTCGTTACTTGTTAATTTAACTCGTTACTTGTTATTTTCACTCGTTACTTATTACTTTAACTTGTTAATTTAACTCGTTACTTTAACTCGTTACTTGTTACTTTAACTCGTTACTTGTTAATTTCACTCGTTATTTATGTGTGCAGGTTGGCATGAACGAGAGAGGTGCTTGTACACTCGAATAATTGGCTACGACAACAACATTAAGGATACAAGAGAGAGAGAGAGGATACAAAAGAAAGAGGATACAAGAGAGAGGATACAGTAGTGAGGCTAAAAGGAGGCGATAGAGCAGACAAGTGTCGAAAATTGCATTTGCATATACGCTTGAGGCACACACACACACACACACACCAAAGGATACTCCCACTCGCACACTCCTCCTGGCACTCATTTAAATAGCAGAGAAGCCTTCTCATTACCAAAATAATCATTAAATCAACTCAAAAACCAACCAAGACAGGTGCTTAAATGGCTAAGGCTTAGATCTAGGGCAGGTTTTAATTTCTAAAGCACACAAACAACATTTTCAGAAGAACCGCAGGCAAAAGGATGATGCACAGAGAGATACACAGAGACAGGACAGAAATAGAGGCGAAACCAGGCAGAGATTAGGATGATGTGAATGGTGAATGGACAGGCACCAAACTACGACAACAACCAAGCGACATCCTGACGAGCGAAGAGGAGGAGACACACACACAAACAGAGAAAGAGAGAGAGAAGGGACAAGGACACATCCAAGGACACATCGGCCTGATCGAATGACTAACGAACTTACGTGGCGCTCCTCGGTGACAACAATCAGATGATTATCTTTGAGCGTCATCTTGGTGACGGAGCCACTGGGAACCACCTCGTCACCACCCCCACCACAATTTTCAGAGCCATCGAATCGAAACTGGAGGCTTTCCAGAAAGCGGCCTTGACTGCCGCCAAGGGGAGCTGCTGCTGCTCCCGGGTCTGCGGGCTGTGCGGGCTGGTTGGGTGTCTCTACTGGCTGTGGATGCCTCCGCGGACAGCCGCCCGTTGATGTGGCAGTGGTGGTGGTGGTGGTTGTGGCGCTGGCGGATGCAAATGCAGCGCCAGATGACGACGAGAACGGGGAGGATGAGGAGGAGGCAGAGGCGGCAGAGGACTGCAAAAGACAGGCGGGAGAGAGCCTTGTGTTCAGTATTTTGAGAGAGAAAAAAAAGGAATGCATCTCAGGCACACACACTCACACTCTGGCACAGAAATTTCATTACCGGCAAAAGGGAATTCATTTAAATGTCAACTCAACTTGCGATTCAAATGGCGTTTGGTACGAAGGATGTGCACTTTAAGTGCTAAGACTCATATTCCACACATCTTGAGTCAAGTTTAACCGGAACTTTAACCTTAAGATTAACTGAGGAAATTAATTTGGGATTTAGTAGAGTTTAGTAGAGAAGGAGTTGCACTTTAAGTGCTAAGACTTATATTCCACACATCTTGAGTCAAGTTTAACCGGAACTTTAACCTTAAGATTAACTGAGGAAATTAATTTGGGATTTAGTAGAGTTTAGTGGAGAAGGAGTTGCACTTTAAGTGCTAAGACTTATATTCCACACATCTTGAGTCAAGTTTAGCCGGAACTTTAACCTTAAGATTAACTGAGGAAATTAATTTGGGATTTAGTAGAGTTTAGTGGAGAAGGAGTTGCACTTTAAGTGCTAAGACTTATATTCCACACATCTTGAGTCAAGTTTAACCGGAACTTTAACCTTAAGATTAACTGAGGAAATTAATTTGGGATTTAGTAGAGTTTAGTGGAGAAGGATGTGCACTTTAAGTGCTAAGACTCATGTTGCACACATCTTGAGTCAAGTTTAGCCGGAACTTTAACCTTAGGATTAACTGAGGAAATTAATTTGGGATTTAGTAGAGTTTTTAGGGATATATTTTATACTTTTATTGCTTCTATTTTCATTTTTATATACCGAAAGGGTTTAAAAAATTTGCAAATTCGTTAGGGAGTCATTTCCGACTTTATAAATTATATATATTCTTGATTAGCATTAAAAATCTAATGGTTTTCGTGTTTTTTCTAAATTTTTCTAAAAAAATCCCAAAAAATCACGTTTCAGGTCTTCAAAGACCGAAGAAGGTACATATTTACTCTCATATATGGTATGTATGTATTCCCAGTTAATTAATATTAAAAAAAAAGGGGGAATTGTTTAATTTAATCTAGGAAGAAGCAGAAGCACAAACTGCATTCAACAAGCTTGCTTTTAAATTTTCACAATTTTCACAGTTTTCATCAGGTGACGAAGGTGACGCACAGGGAGGGGGTGGTTTCGCAGTGTTTGGGGCGGGTGTTAGCTTAGGTCAGGTGGTGTTACGGGGGGTTCTTTGGAGGGATGTTCTACCATTCATCCTTTTTCGAACAGCGAACTTACCTCATGCTTGGCAGAGTCCTGGCCCTGCTCGCTGTCGTCGCCTGGGGCGCCACCCGTGCCCGCCATTGAGTTCTTGTTCAGCACATACCTGTAAAGGAGAAAGAAATACACTAATAAAAAATGTGTATAGATATTAAAGTTATTAAATAATTATTAAGAGGAAAAGCTGAATTTAAGTCAAAGAAAAATACAGCTTAAAATTCTATAAAATCGTTCTAAGTGTCTTTATCTTTATTTAATAGTAAATCAAATTTATTGTGGACATTTTCCTGGAGTGTAAGCTAAAACACGAGACTCTGAGCTGGAGTCTGAGACGAAGGCTGCTGCTGTTGCTGCTGCTGCTGCTGCGGCTGCTGTAGGTGCCAAAGTTGTTAAGCAGTCGAGCTGCTGAGCTCCAGAGAGCTCTCGCTCGCTCTCTCTTGCCCAGAGTTTCAAAATCCAATGCATTTCTAATGATGCCGCGACTCAAATTAACATTTTGTTGCCTACTTGCGGCTGACTGCAATTACCCAGACGATGCCCTCCTCAGTTTCCAAAGTTACGAGGGAGCTCAGACACACACACACACAGTACCTCAAGTGAGCTTCGATTCAATGAATTTCAATCTATACTTGATGGGTTTTTGAGAAATTAGCTTGGTTTTTAAACTGTTTTTTATAGAAAATATGTAAAAAAATTAAAAAAAATGTAGAAAAATGTATACTATAATTTTTATTATCAAATATTTTATATTTTTAGAAATTCAAGGAAAAAGATAACAAATGATTTTCTAGGAAATCTTTCGGTTTTTAAACTGTTTTTTATATAAAAAATGTATACTATAATTTTTATTAACAAATATTTTATTTTTTTAGATTAGAAATTCAAGGAAAAAGATAACAAATGATTTTCTAGGAAATCTTTCGGTTTTTAAACTGCTTTTTATATAAAAAAAAATGTATACTTTAATTTTTATAAGCAAATATTTTATTTTTTAAGATTAGAAATTCAAGGAAAAAGATAACAAATGATTTTCTAGGAAATATTTCGGTTTTTAAACTGCTTTTTATATATAAAAAAATGTATACTTTAATTTTTATTAACAAATATTTTATTTTCTTAGATTAGAAATTCAAGGGAAAATATAACAAATGATTTTCTAGGAAATCTTTTGGCTTCATTATAAATTTTTGTCGTTGTTGTTGTTGTTTTCCATAAGAATAATGTTTGCCTCTCAAGTATCAAGAAATTACAATGAATTTTCCGCCATAAATATTAAACATTTCCATGGGAAAGGAAAGTTGGTTGCCAGGACTGCGGGGTCCTGCGTCGTCGTCGTCCTGTGTCGTAACTCTCGTAATGCTATTGGCACTCGACAAATTTCGAGCCGAAACGAGCCACACGCACAACTAATTTCTCGTCTCAAGAGTTTATTGTGCAATTTCCTCCCAGACACTCGCAACACACACACACTCGCCCAGTGTCCTGGCCAGCAAATAAATTGTGTGTTTCCCTTCCTATTTCTTATTTTTTCTTCTTATTTTTATTTTGACTTTGTGCTGCGAGGTGGCAACGTTTGCGGTTGCCATTTGGCATTTTATGCGTTTTTCCTGCGGCCTCCTGTCTTTGGGATCACCTTCTTAAAACAGCTGCCTTGTTAGCTGCCTGGCATCTACATCATCATCCAAGGGGATGTGGCTAGGGGAGAGAATGAGGGAATGTGACTTCCGTTTTCCGGCCGCCTTGATTTGTTGCGCCTTTTGGTGGTTTCCTTGGCAGACATCGTCGCGAGGGGTCGCCTCTTAGAGACTTTACTTCTATCTGCTATCTGCTTTCATTTTGTTTGGCATTTAGTGCCTAGCGAGTGCCATGTGAGTACACTGAGAGAATTAAGGGCCAAAAACCTTTGGGAAAAAGTACCTTTAAGTTGCGAAGGAGTTAGGATTCCTTTTTTCCTGTGTTGTTATGTACTTGTATATATTTTCTCTATATATATTCTTTGCTGTAGCAGCTTAGCCCCATCAGCTTTCAGCAAAAATTCGTTGGCGTGGCCAAGATTTATATATGGGCCAGAGACTGCGGGCGATAAAGGATGTTGTTGCTCCCTCACCCAAGGACCTGCCTTGGCTTCCACTCTCTCACTCCATTTTCCGCTCTTCTCCCCGTCACAGATTTGTCAATGTTTTGTTGCTATTCCTGTCTGTTTGTCGCCGAATTGCGAATGAGAAATAAAATGCCACGAATGAGGCTGATAAATGCGATTTGCCACGCCCTGCCAGGGGCCACATCCTTTCAAGAAAAAGGAGTTTGGGGAAGTCAGGTGGTGGTGGTGGCGGCAAATTGCTTTAGATTGAGTGCATTCTTTGGAATGTGTTGCCCCTGAAAAGTAGGCAACAAATATTCCCCCCAAAAAAAAGAAATCCTTGCTTAAGAGAAGGGTTGCTTTCCCTTAAAGGTGGCTTATACACCCTTACTTCCTCTCCTCTTTCTTATTTTCTCCCCTCTTTCTTCTTTTCTTCCCCTCATTCTTCTTTTCTTCCCCTTTTGTGTGTGGCTGGCAATTTCCCGCAATTATTTTTGATTTGTGTGGAACATGGCCGACGTCTAAGCTGATTAAGCGCCACACGAGGCGTAACCAATTAGCCAGAACCAAGGATTTCGCAGGAGGATTGAGGTTTACTTGTTCCTAATTAAGAAACTGAGTTCGATGACTATCAAAAAAGATTACAGAGAACCAAGAAGTATCTTAAAAGAACTTGAAATACATAAAATACATAAAGATAATACTCACTTGATGGCACAGTACATGGACACCAGCAAAGCCGAGGGCAGAATGACTATAATCAGGCCCATGGACACAGCAAAAAGATTGAAGAAACCTGCAAGGAAAAACAAATTATTAAAGAAATAAAAGGAAAAGAATTCCCTAACAAACTCACCATCATATTCAGCTAAAGGATCCTCCGACAAGGCTGTGGCATTCGAAGATCTGCCACTGGCCAGCAAAGGGGCCATGGCTGAGGCAGAACCCGAACCCGAGCCGGAACCCGAACCAGAGCCCGAGTCCAGCCTTTGAAGTAGAGTGGCATTCACCATTTCAGCCACTGGCAGCTGCTCTCGATGCAAATGACTAGCAGAATGACGACTGGGCAGGTGACTTAAACCAGAACCCGAACCCATCTGCTGCTGCTGCTGCTGTTGCTGCTGTCGGTGGGCGGGACTCTCAAAGGGATAAGAACCCTCGACGCCATCAAAGCCTCCGCCAGCACCATCATCAATTAAATCTCCGCCATATTGTATCGAGCTCTCAATGACATCCGGTTCGCTGTCAATGCTGTTGCCCTGAAGATCATTCTCATAGACACCCATGCCCAGTTCCCCGGGCATATAGTCAATTTCCTTGAGTTCAATTTGCGGCGGCAGTTCACCAATAACAGGCACGCCAATGGCCAAATCAGGCAGCACTGCGGGTTGGATTACTATATCCTGCTGCTGCTGCTGCTGAGGCGGCAAGGTTGAAGAGCTGCTGCTGCTGCTGCTCCAGCCTCCCAGAGCCGGCTGCTGCTCCACCTCAATGACCGACTCACCCACATAGGTGACATCCAACGGTGGAGCGCCATCATCCGAGCGGTAAATCTTCAATGAATCGGAAGAGCTGTGATGCGGCGACAAGATGATGTCCTCCTCCTGCGTTGACACGGCAGCTGCTGATGAGGATCTCTGCGATTGATAGCTGGCGGGGAAGAACTGATTCTCCAACTGGAATTTACGCTGCTGGTCGCCACCGCCAACGTTGGGACCCAAGGTGGGCAGACTTTCGCCCACCTTGACTTCGGTGTTGGAAATGTAGAAAATTGTGTCCGAGTCGCGATCGATGCTGGGTTTCCTGGGCAGCGGCGGCGGTGGCGGTGGAGGAGGTGGTCGCGGGACTGAACCACCCTCCTTGAGATCCTTTAGATCGGCCATAAACAGCTCGTCGGCATCCTGAACGGAGGACTGCTGCGGCGGACGCACTGCTGGCGGGGCACCAGCCACGGAATCCGAATTGCGGAAGGTGAAAATGGGATCAGAGGACGCAGAGGAAGTAGAGAAGGAGGCAGAAGAGGATGAAGAAGACGAAGAGGAACCTCCACCCGCTTCCTGACTGCTGTTGTCCGCTCCGCTATCTATGATCTCCACCACTAGGATTTCATCGCTCAACTTGGTAGGCTTCTCGGGCTGCCTGTAGGAGAACTCTAGATCCTCACTCTCGTTGCCAAAGGCTTCGGAGACATTGATGTGAATCTCAATGGCCGCCGGCTCTGGCTGACCCAACGGAGAAGCCAAAGCCCCTCCACTTCCACTTCCACTTCCACTTCCTCCAGAAGCAGGTTGGGTGGAGACATCCGCTCGATCAATGACATACTGGGTAAACCTCTCCTGGGGCAGCTCCTGTCGGAGTCCAGTCTCTGGTCGGGAGGTAGCCACCTCTAAGGGCGGCGCTGGCGGCGGATAAAAGCCTTCGCTGTCGCGGAAATTCGTCGAGGCCACAATGGAATCCACCGTGGAGTCATAGACTTCGATTTGAATGTCGGAGATCTTGGATTCAGTGCGTTCGCCACCGGTGGTGGGCAGGCGTGTGGTGCTGGTCTGCAGTTCAGGCACCTGGAACACTGTTGTAGAAACCGAACTGGCTTCAGCAGCTCCTTGTACCTTTTCTATTACCGGAGTTGCCGTGCTCGTTTCGAGGTTTCCTTGCTGCTCTAGCAAAGCTGTTGGCGCCAGAATCTCCACCAGCTGACCGTTTCTCAGTTGATTCTCAATTGAGGCCACATGCTGATGACTTCTGCTTGCCGGCTGTGGCTTCTTTAAGGGATGCACCACGCTGAAGGTCTTTTCACCCATAAAAATGGGTCCCAGGTAGCCGCTGTGGTGGCTATGCGGCGGTGCCTTGGTGGTGGTGGTGGGTATGCGCTCCATCTCCGTCTCCTCCAGGTTTTTGGAGGTCGTAGAGGGAAAGTGCTGTTGCTGCAGCTGCTTCTTGCGGGTGAGCTTAAGGCCATCGTGTCCACTGTCAAGTGGGGGAGGAGCTGCCGTGTGCTCGAGATCGAGCAGCTGCATGGCTGGGGGGAGGTCTGTCTGGGCCTTTTGAGTGGTGGTTACTGTGGTGGCATTGCTCATGACAGCCGGTGGTTTAGGAGTGTTGCTTTCAGTGGAGCTCAGGGGAGAGGTGCTGCTCTTTGAAGTTCTGCTCTGTGGCTTGGTGATGCTTTCTTCCGTGGTGCTTCGCTGGGGGAAGGTCGTCTCTGAGCTTCTCTGGGGGGAGGTCATCTTTGAGTTTCCCTCGGGAAGGGTCTTCTCTGAGCTTCCCTCGGAAAGGGGGAGCTTCTCTGAGGTCCTCTCAGGAAGGTTACTCTCTGAATTCCCCTCGGGAAGGGGGAGCTTCTCTGAGCTCCTCTCAGGAAGGTTACTCTCTGAGCTTCCCTCGGGTAGGGTCTTCTCTGAGCTTCTTCCTGTGGGACTTCCTTCAGTGCTGCTGCTTAAAGAGAAACTCCTCTCAGGAGTCCTGATCTCAAGGGTTGTGCTCTCTGGCATCTTGCTGCTTCTTTCAGTGCTGCTTCTTTCCGTGCTGCTTATTTCAGTGCTGCTCCTTTCAGTGCTGCTCCTTTCAGTGCTGCTCCTTTCAGTAATGCTTCTTTCAGTGCTGCTCCTTTCCGTGCTGCTGCTTTCTAGTGAGCTGCCAGTGGCTCTGCTAATCCCTTCGGTGGTGGACGACCTCGGTGAGCTGCTGGGTAAAGTCTTACTGTTGCCGAACTCTAAACCTGGCGTTACTTCGGTGGTCCTTATTGGTTTCCTATCCAGTGGAGCATCCACCAGGGTGGGCATATCACCCTGTACACCAATCTCCAGGTGATGATGCTGGCGATGGCTTCCCCCAGCGGCGGCAGGAGCTGCCCAGCCGCCGTTGGCCAGCAGGAAGAGCAGCCAAAAGGCGTTCATTTTCGCTGACCCCCTTAAGGGTTTTGATAAAAGATATCCTTAGGATTTCTTTGTTTATTTAAAGTTTTGATTCTGCTGAGAAAAGTGAAGAGAGAGAGAGAGGCTGAGAATTCTGTCTCTCAGGTGCAGTATTATCTCCTGTGGCTTGTTGCTTTCGCTCGCTCCTGTCAAGTAGCTTCCCTGTGTGGCCTTTGGCACTTAGTTGAATCCTTTGTGGTTGGCACAGAGCATCATCGGCTGCAGCATCATCATCATCATCGTCTGCCGCAGCAGCATCCTCATTAGCATCATTGGAATCTCGAGCAGCTGGCGCCGCCGCAGCTGAGCAGGCGGGTTGCATTCATTTGTGCCGCACTGTTGCAGTTGCAAGTGCCACTGCTATTGCTACTGCTACTGCTGCTGCTACTGCTGCTGCTGCAGCCATTTCCTGCTGTGTGCTTCTGCTTTTATTATTATTATTTGTTTCACGCTTTAATGGCTTGTATCCTGGCGGAGGACAGCTGCTGCTCCTTCGATCTGTGCTGCTGCTGCTGCTGCTTGGGAATGAAATGGAAATTTAAAACAATGAAACTAATGAAGCAACTCGGGGTAGCAGCGGCAAGTGTGTAATAAAAAGGGAAAAGGAAAGCAGAAATAAAAGAACAAGAAAGGATAATAATCAAGGCAAATGGCAGAAATAAAATATAAGAAAAAATAGAGAAAATCCTGTCCTTGAACAGCACTTTTTTTATTGAATATTTCCCTTGGTAGTTCTTCAGTTCTTCCAGACACAGATTGTGCACAGTTCTCGCGAGAGCAAAGACTGTGGGATTCAGGACTCGAAATTCAGGACTCCTCCATCTTTCAACCGCAAAACTGTTGCCCCTTCTTTTCCCTTTTATTTAATTTAGTCAACTTGCGAAAACCCAAAAGTATGCAGCCAAGAATGAGAGTGAGGGATGAGCTCTCTCTCCTTTGAACCCTTGGCCGTGGCCAAAAAGCATGCAAATTAAATATAAAGCCTCACAAAATGATTCGATTTCTGGCCCACTCACTCGGTGTGTGTGTGTGTGTGTGTGTGGGGAAAAAAGGTTGCTCTTTGGGTCCTAGAAAATGGGCCAAAAACCGCAGGAACAGGCAAGGAAGGCTTTCAATTCACTCATCATCATCGTGGTCATCGTAACAAGTTGCTTATCATCGCCCAGTCTCTCTCTCTATCTCTCTCTTGACCCCTTCATTTGCCAACTATTGTTGGAAATAAAAATAAAAAATAAAAAAACACAAAAACAAAATAAAACATCAAAGGACGCAAAACGGAAAAAGGGAAAAGTTTGCGGCGAAGGGAAACACAAATACCAACGAATCGACGCCACATAAAAGCGGAAGCGCAATAAAGGCGCTGATAATGGCAGACCGAAATGATATGCCAGGGAAATCTATAAATACACAAATACACTGTCATAGAAAAGGGGAAAATAAAGGAAAATCTAGCAAGTTTTGGGGTTTGGTGTTTGTTGAATAGAAAAACTTTTCAATTGTGATGAAAACTATGCCACAAAATATATTAATCAGTCTTAGGGTTTCTTTTATTATTATTTTTATTATTATTATTATTATAAGAATTTTTACATTTTAATTATATTTTTTATTTAGAAAATTAATTTTGTACTAAGAAGGAATTTACAGATTTTAGGTGAAGTGAATGGGTTGTTTAATTTTATATTCTTAGGCTTTTCCCAGACTTCTAAAGGCATTCACTCTTTTACTTGCAAATAAATATATTTTTTAAAATACATTTATGGCAAAACACCCCTCTAAAATGTATAAATTTGGCAAATAATTACTTAAAACTGCATTTAATGGTATCAAACCACACTTTAAAATCTTGTACTTGTTAATGAACAAATTTAATGCATTAATATTTAATTAAATCACTTCTTACATTGGTTGATTATATTACTTTTCATTTAATAATCTCCTTGAAATTATGGTTTTCTTAATAGTGAAATAATTGTTCAATTAAAACTATATTTGTTTCGCATAAAATGGCAAAAAAATAAATAAAACAGCAAACCACATTTACTAAGATATAATTATTATAAAACAATTGATTATTAATATAATTATTAAATAGAAGAAATTCTAAAGAAATACAAAAATGATTAAAATAAATATCAAGGACAAACACTGAATACACACGTTTGTTCTATAAATAATCTTACATATTGGATAAATAAATTTAATTTTAAATCACATCATCAAATTAAAACAAAATGTTTTATGGCGTTGAAGCTAGTGTTATAAATATTTTAAGGCCACCTTTTATTTGTTTATGGTTTTTATGGACACTCACCGGTGGTGCTCCTACGATTCCAAATCTTTAGCCGAATCCTAATTCGCCCCGCAAGGTAATCCAAGGGTCCTTGCAGAGCCCAAAACTTTGGCACACTCGCCGCTATATTTTTGGTTTTTATTTTTGAAATGTTGCACTCACTTTCAACTGATGCGAGTGTCTTCGATTTCACTAAGACAGTTTGTTTATTTTGTGTTTATTACGTTTTTCATATGTTCACTGCAAAAAAATGGTGAAGGTAAAAAAACAGCATAGAAACCCCGAGAGAAACACTGTGAGAAACCGGAAGCACACAGCTCGTGTAAAAGCCAAGAAACGCCCCGGAAAAAGGCGCCAAATGTTTGGGTTAATTTGTTAGGAAAACGGGGAATAAGGGCTAAAGGATGTGGCGGGGATAAGGAACGGTAAATGGGACGCAGAGGACTCACAACACTCCTCGTTATCCTATATCCTTTTGAGGTGTTTTGATTTTTTTTATTTTTTCTTGAGGCTGTGTTTCTTGACGGCCGCTGTTTCTACTGCTGTTCCTGCTGCTTTTTCCGCTACTGCGTCCTTTTGCTCCGAAAACCGCACGTAAACTGCGCAAAACTCGAAGCATCCTTTGGCTTAAAGGACTCGACACCAGTGTTGCCACTTTAGTTAACTCAGAAATTTCCAACTGGCTTTGAGCTTTTAAAAAGCTTATTTTCATTTTAATCTAGCCTTCTCAATTACTTATATTAATTGTCTTAGAGAAAGTATAAACTGTTTTACAAATTTTTTAATATACATAATAAATAAAGTTTTTTACTGATAAAAGGAAAGGCGTAAAAACATAAATGTTTAAATGAAATCGATAGTTTAGGTCTTGTTTTATATTACATGGCTTTTTTGACAGTTTATTAACTCATCGAAAAAAGTTTGTATTGTTATTAAAATATTATTAACCCATCAGAAAATAGTTAATTAGTTTTCAGTCCTATTTTAGGTATATTTTTGTAATCACTTAACACGTTGATTTACTTAATAAGCCGCAAGTAAATGCTAAACCTATTATTTTTTATTTCGATAATTCATCGTAAAAGGCACCAAAACATATAATTTACTGTGCAATTTTTTTTATTGAAAGCTTAAAAAGGATTAACATATTTATTTTATTCATGGAATAATACTTCATTTTTGCATATGACAAAAATATTAATAATAATAATTATTAATACTAAAAATAATAGCTCTTAAAAAAGAAATCAACTTAATTTTTCTTTTAATTTTAACATTTTTTAAACATTTATTTATTGCACTTTTCATATTTAATTATTAATATTTGGAAGCTATTTAATCATCTCTACCACGAGACCAAGAAGTCTGGCAATATTAGTGGCGCGAGACTTCAAAGTCTGGCAGCACTGAATGCATTACCAGACTTTTAAATCTCGAGCCTTAAATGCTGCCCATATTTTAAGTCTGGAGCCTTAAATGCTGCCCATGTTGTCGTTCTCAAGCATTCAATGCTGCCAGTCGTAGCCAGGCTAAACTCAAGGCGGGCTAAGTTTTCGAAAAATACCGCCAGGTAGCGCCCAATTCATTAGGCTAAATACCGACAGGTGGCGCCGACAAAAATGTTGTTAAAATTTGGGCTAAGTTTTCGAAATAAACCACCAGGTAGCGCCCTATTAGGCAAAATACCGATAGGTGGTGCAGACAAAAATTTTGATAGATTTTGTGAATTTTTTCAGATTTCTTATCAAAATTTAAACCAGAATTTGGATTTAAAAAATAAGTTGTAATAGTAAAATAGTCTTTTTCTAAACGTTCTTGTTCAGCATCAACAGTCAATTTTTTTTCCATTTTAATTTTCCCTACAAATTTCCAAGAAATTCCAAAAATTTGTAATTTAAAAACTAACTTGAAAAAGAATAATGAAAATACTTTTTTCTTTTAGTTTTTATCGATGGAATAATACATCAAAGGGTATACAGACTTTAATTTCCTTCAAATTCAGCTTCGGCTCACTTGTTCTGTCTGCCAAATCTTTTCACATTTATTTGATCATGCAACACGCACGATAATTCGCATAAATAACTAATGCCAGTTGGCCTGGCCAAAGATTATGTAAGCATTTCTTCTCCTTCTTCTGCCTGGCTCTTTCTTTCTTTTGGCTCTTTCCTCTGTGAAATTGTCTACGCGGTGGAATTCGAGGCGAGTCCCCTTGGGCGACACTCCCAAAACAAACGTCTTGGTCTTTGGATTTCAGCTGGACTTTGGGTCTTGGGTCTCCGTTTGATGCGTTGCACTTT
This sequence comes from Drosophila truncata, assembly GCA_008042515.1. Taxonomy (NCBI): domain Eukaryota; kingdom Metazoa; phylum Arthropoda; class Insecta; order Diptera; family Drosophilidae; genus Drosophila; species Drosophila truncata. The sequence continues at coordinate 80,739 of VNJQ01001258.1, read as the reverse complement.
AAATTTAAGCCTGACTTTGAGTTTGGCACAGACATCTGTCAATTTTGTAGTCTTAAAGCTTTATTTCTTGATTCATTTGCTTAGTTATTTCGCTGTGACAGAGGTTGTAAATATTTGCATTTTTTTATAAAATTATTAATTGAATCCCTGCCCTGCCTGCTCATTGACCTCAAAGATATCCATTTGCCAGGTTTTGTTTGTTTGTTTCTGTGGCCCTTTTTATGGATTTCGGCATTCGGCGGAACGCTTTCTTTGCCGTAAATCGAATGGAATCAGTACGCTCCGAGGCCGTTGGCATTTATCGAGCGTAATGAGCACGCAGACGAAGAGCAGCCGTAGTCATCTTGGATTTGAGACCCATTAACACACAAATCCATAGCGTGGAGTTGAGAGATGAAGTTGAGACTGAAGTTGAAGTGCGATTGAGACCTGAAAATGCGTGAGACTTCTGACCTTTTGTCAATAGAGTAAAGGGAGCAACACAAAAATGTATATTAAAGGTTTTATACATTTTTACTAAGACTTTTCTAGATTTTAATATATTTTGGAGGCTTTTTAAATAATTATTACACATTTTTTATCATAATAGGCATCTCTTAGGACCTATTGACTTCTGATTTTTGTCAATAGAGTAAAGGGAGCAACTGAAAAATGTATATGAAATGTTTTATAAATTTTTACTAAGACTTTTCTGGGTTTAAATATATTTTTAAGGTTTTTTAAAACCAAATTATATCATTTCAATAATTATTATAGATTATTAGGGATATTAGGCATCTCTTAAGACCGTTTAACTTCTGACCTTTTGTTAATAGAGTAAAGGAAACAACACAAAAATTTATAGGAAATGTTTTATAAATTTTAACTAAGACTTCTCTGGGTTTAAATATATTTTTGAGGTTTTTTTATACCAAATTAGATAATTTAAATAATTATTATAGATACTTAGGCATCTCTTTTTGGGTTTAAATATATTTTTAAGGTTTTTTAAACCCAAATTCGGTAATTTAAATAATTATTTAAGGTATCTCTTAAAACCTCTTAGTTTTCGGGGTTAATGTGGCATCAAACTGCAAAACTGCAAAACTGATTTTAACTCTGCTATCTTGAGCCGTTGGCCATCATCGCATCGTCGCATCTTAACGGCTTTTTTTTTAATTTTGTGTGCCGTTTGGCCTATGGAAATGCAATCCATCCGCTGCTGCTGCTGGCGGCGTCAACAACAGTTGGAAAATTGGCAAAATTGGCAGCTGACAGTTTGGTTTCTTGGCCGCCCATGGCCATGACTGCGCTCGCCTGGCGTCGACTTAAATGCTCAAGCCTTTTCGACGACGACGACGACGACGTGCCTGGCATGCCTGGCAAATCCCGTCTCACCTATCCTAGTGCCAATCTCCAATATCAATTCGAATCCGCTTGGCTGGAAGACTGTTAGTCAATCAATGAACACACGAGGCCAATAGCAGAAACTGAACCTGTAAAGAAGCCAAACTCCTGAAGGGGATAGAAGCCAAGACTGGAGGCCAGTTAGCTGTGATTTAAGCTTGGGAATTACCGAAAATCTGGATTGATTCAGAAGTTAATTGATTTTAACATTTCTTAAAATTTGGATTATTACAATACATTTTTTGAAGAAATTCCAACGTTAAATACTATATTATTTTACTTGATTAATTGATTTTAACATTTCCTTAAATTTTTATTATGATTTTAAATTTATTGAGACTATTATAGCGTTAAATTTTATATTTTTTTACTTGATTGATTGATTTTAACACTCCTTAAAATTCTGATTATTATAATAAATTCTTAGAGAATATTCCTACTTCAAAAGCTATATTTTTTTTCTTGAAATCTTCATTGTATCAAATATTTTTCTAGTATTAAGCGTACATCCCAAAAGGTTCCAACTTTCAACCCAAAAATCTCTAAACAATCACATCTCATTTATCCAAAATTATCACAGAAAAAAACATCTTGATCTCCAATTTGGAATCCAAAGACTTATGCAATCGAGAGATGCTTATCGCTGGGCCCTCATCGGAATTGTAAAATATAGCCAGGAATATATCTTCTGTCAGGGCTTTATGATGGTTTTATGTATGAGAAATATTTTTGTTGGGGTTTCGGTGTTGTGTTTGACTCTGATAACACGCAGACCGAAAAACTTTCGCATTTTTCGGGTGTTAACTGATTCACAAGCCAAAGAGTTAAGGGGAGGAGGAGGCGTTGGTCAACCGAGGAGGGCGTGGCATTGGATTGAATCATCAATGGCCGCGAAAGCATTTCATTTCACTTTCGCTTCTTGTCATCGCACAATTTCTTTTCATGCCTGAGTTTTTTGGTTTCTTGTTTTTCGGCGATTTTTCGGTGTCTTTTTTCTGGTTATTTCTTTAGTTTTTTTTTTGTCAGTTTTTTCCCTGTTTTTTTCTGTATTTTTATGTTTTTTTTTTCTGTATTTTTCTGTTTTTTTTCTGTATTTTTCTCCTCCCAAAATTTCACTTTCTTTTGAGTCATCCTCGTTGGACCTGCGGCTTCTTTATGACTCCATTTACGTGGGTGACAACGATTGCAGCATCGCCCTCAGTCCACAACAGCTTCCCATAGACAATGGCTTTACTCTGTTCCGAAGTTTCATCATCATCCATCGCAACAATTAATGTGCATTATTGTCGGAGACCAGAGTTTATTTATTTGTTACAGTAGAAATTGTTAAGCAAATATTTTTCTTTTTCGCCTTCCCAAAAAAAATACAAAAAAAAAATAAGAAAAAAACCTGTTGCGAGAAATTCGAGAAAATTGTGTTGTGTGCCGCGTATATTTGCACAGTTGTTGTTTTCGTTTTCATTCGGAGGGTCGGAGGGAGGGTATAAAAATATGCAGCAACTTTCTTTCATTCGCTCCTCGATTCTGGCTAAAGGCCGCTCGGCTTCTCAGTCACGTTCCTTGGCCTGCCCTGAATTGCTCAGAGTTCATTTGCAGCAAGCACTGCAAAAAAAAAAAATAAAATAAAAATAGAATCCATAAAATTAATCGATAAATCGATCGATAGAATCGATAATATATAGAAAAAAAAAACAATTAACTACAAAAAAATCAAAAAAAGTTACAGGAAATGTATAAAAAAATCTGAAATTTTGTTGTTTTAATTAATCGATTATTCGATCGATAGAATCGATAGATATTAAATTAATCGATTCTATCGATCGATTAATCGATTAATTTAATACAACAAAGATGCAGAGATTTATTTATACATTTCTTATAACTTTTTTGATTTTATTTGGTTTATTGTTTTTTTTTCTATTTATTATTTTTTCTATTATTTATTATTTATTTATTTTGTCCCCTTAAATATTTCTGGCTTGAGCCAAGTTGGTTCGAGGTTTTGTGTGCCCAGAAATCATAATTCGCTAATAAATTTCCATTTCCTTGTGGCGACGCGTTTGTTCGGAGTGAAAGTTACCCCGAATCCTCCTCAAAAAACAAAACAAAAAATTCCCCAGTGTCTTCCGTTCGTCCGCTGACCTCTTTTGAGTAGCCCTAAACGTCAAACATTCCGCCAAAAAAATTATTATAAAAAGAAAACAAAAAAATACCTGTGCGTAATTGAATTTAAGAAGCGGGAAATAATAGGTTTCTGGAAAGAAAGTAAATTAAAATTATGGGGAAATAATATACAAATCTTATATAAAAATGTATAAATTCTATTTCATTTGCTTTATAATATATATTTATAATATATATATTAATAGAATATTATAATAATATTTAGATTTTTATATTTTATTCCATTTTCTTCTTATATTTATTTATATCTCAAAACCCAACCTTAAAACTCAAGACTTAAGCTACAAACTTACCTCACAGAAGATTCCCGAGTGAAGCACTAAGCCAACTAATTACTTTGAATCTTTGAATAAACAACAAAAACTAAAAAAGAAGAAAAAACCCCCCACCATTTCCGCTATTTGTGGACTTGGTTTAACTACAAATTTCACTCTCGTTTTCTGCATAGATATTACTACAACAGCCTGGGCTTAAAATGAGTTGTGTGTGGCTCATAAAACTTGTTTCTTGTGTTCAGCAGAGGAGGCGAGATACTACGAATAATTTCACTTTTATTAAGTAATTTCAGGCGTTTGGCCGAGAGAGTGACACTTGTCAAAGGCAAGGGGACAAACTAAGAGAGAAAGATATAAAAAAAGATACTTAGATATTAAGATATAGTCAAAGGAAAGCCAAAGCAAGCCCTTTTTTTCTGATATTTTTTCTAAAGATGCATGTCTACTGATAGCAACGAGAACTCAACTTTCTTGGCTGCACATTTGGCACAGATCAAAGCCAAAGAGATTCCAGCTTGAGCTTAAATATGATAGCAATCGGCAGGCAGGCAGGCAGGCAGGCAGTCAGCATAAATGAGCCAATTTCAGGCTAGACTAGATTTCTGTGTCTCATTTGGCTGGCTTGTCAACAGAACTGCTTTTAAGCCTTATCCCCCGCTCGCATCTCACGGCGGGTCACATCAAAGTCTGTCTCAGATTTTGATTTCTGAGCACTTTCTCTACTCAGCAGTCAATTTTTGAGGGTTCTCTGGTTGGTTTTTAGTATTTTATCAAGCAAATGGTGTGGAAATATTGATATTATAATGGTTCTATGATTATTTTGAAATATATTTTATGTTGGAAATAAACTTTTATTTAAATCATTAAATTTTACATCATTTTTAAAGTTTTCATTATAATTTTTGTAATATTTTCAACACCTTGCAGTGTCATAAGTCACAAGGTTGTCTTAGCAGCATATTTTTTTATTTTCTTGTTTTGTTTGTTTTCCATTTTGACTGCAGTTCGTCTTTGCATTTAGCTTTTGGCCAATTTTCACAGCCACTCGGCTGCTGCTGCTGCTGCTGTGGGGTTCTCACGCATTTGTCAAGGGGTTTTTCTTTTTTTTCTTCTTTGGTTTATTGTATATATTTCTGTTTCTGTTGTAGCCTCTCTTTTAATGAGTGGGTCATCAACACTGACAGTTTTTTTGCTGGGGACTGTAAATTATATTAACTGCATTGCACAGAGGACAGCACCAAAGACAGCTCTCAAATATTGCACAATTTTCACAAAGAAAAAGGGGATTTATTTATTAATAGAAAAGGCATTATTAGATTATTTTTAGGAGGCTCTTTTCTTGGCTAAAATTAAGGTAAACCCCTATTAAAACCCCCTATGAGTCATGGCTTAATCAAAAGACTTAAGACACAAACTTGTTTTGTTTTGTAATATTTTAAACACAAAAAAAAATGTTATAAAAAATACTAAATCATGAATCATTCATATTAAATTTCAAAATAAAGTTTGTAATATTATTTCAACCCAAGAAAACCCAAAATATGAGTAAATAGTATCCTTAAGCTTTACTTTTCCCAGACATTCGCTGCGCTATGGTAACTTTCCCCCAAATATTTGCCTGAAAGGGCAAACCAACTTCGTTTTCCTCGTCGTCGTGTTTTTTATTTTTTGCTTTTATTGATTTTTCGAACGATAAGCATTGCTGCACTGCTGCTGCTGCTGTTTAGCTGCTTGGCTGTTTGGCCATTGTTTTGTTTGCCTGCTTTTCCCATTCCCAGCCACAGGTTTCTTTCATTTTTTGGCCAATTGACACATCCCGATTGTCAGCTGGCTGACCTTGTGGCACATCTCCAGCCAGCGAATGACTTTCACGTTGCAGCAGGTTGCTGCTGTTGCTGGTACTGCTGCTGCTGCTGCTGCTGGTTGCTGTTGCTGCTGCTACGTTGCGATGCGGAAATGTTAAATGCAAGCTCTGGATTTTTGTTTTTTCGGCTGCACTCAGTGCACTTTCAGGCCAATCGTCACACGACAATCACAACCAAGTCGTCGTCGCAATCCTCGCGGCTGCTAATCATAATTTCAGTCAATTTAGCAACAAACAAAACAGCGTCAAGCACTTGTCTTTTTCAGTTCGCCATTCTGCCCGATTCTGTGTTGCAGTTGTAACTTTCTCCCGACCTCGTTTAGTTCCAATTCCAATTCCAATTTCAATTCCGATTCCTAAAATAAATTATTGACACAGAAATTGCCGTGGCGTTGTTTTCGTTTTCGGCAGAGAAAGAAATTTAATGGAAAATGTTTAAAAAATATATTTGAACGAAAAAACACCAAAGTAAATATTTTATATTATTTTGTTTATTATAAAATAAGGAAATATTATTTTATTTATTATAAAATAATGAAATATTATTTTATCAATGAAACTAGATTTAGACTTTGGAAAGAAAATTAATTTTTGCTTCAATTAAAAGAAAAAAACTTCTCCCTTAAAATTTATCATTGAAATTACGTCTAAAAAATATTTCTTTTGAGAAATTCCTTAATTAAAAATCAAAGCACTTCTCTATCAAAATTTATCATTGAAATTTGCTTTTAAAAATTATTTCTTTTGATAAATTCCTTTATTAAAAATCAAACCACCTTTCTTAAATTTCTTTAAATTTTATTTTCCAGTTTAACTTTGATTTATCATTGAAATAACCTCTAAAAAATAATTTCGTTGATAAATTCTTCAATTAAAAATCAAAGCACTTTTCTTAAATTTCTTTAAATATTATTTCTCAGTGTAACTTTGATTTTTGGGCGTCTATTGACCCGCTGAATCATAAGCAGTTAAAGCCAAAAGAGACACGCCAGCCGTTGGTAGTAGGTAGTCCCAGAAATTTCAGTATTTCTTTTTTATTTTTTTTTGTTTTAGAAACTTTTCGGCAAAGCCATAATCATAAGTAGCCAGCAGTCAGAGGAGGAGGCGAGTCCCAAGAAATTTATTTGCATAATTCTCGAAGAGAAACACTCGGTTTGGAATGCGTTAATTGGCCGGGCAGGCAGGCAGGCAGCCAACTGAGCAAACAGTTAGCCATGTTTTGGGTTCGGGGTTTTGGACTAAGGCCAGGCTTTCGTTCTTTTGGTCTCTAATAATTCACCTGGTGCCTGGTGCGCTGATGGGCACCGCTTAGCAGCCTAACGAGGCGTCACCACTGCTGCTGCCTTCAACTACAACTCTGGCACAGCAAAGGGCACTTGACACCTGTCCGGATCGAAAGTGAAGCTCATTGGTGTTTTGGGGGAAGGAGACGTAGAAGAAGGGGCAGAAGAGACAGACCCACATAGCCATTGAATGGGCCATAAAAGAATCTCGAGAATTTCTAAATGAAATTGATACGGCACAAGCACTCGCCGCCGAAAGTTGTGAAAAAAAGGGGGTAATAATAATGTTGTTAATGGGTTTTAAGTATGTGAGATTTATTTGGGTGTGAAAAGTATAGACAAAAATTAATGAAATATTTTATTTATATTTTAAAATGCATGTTTTCTCATATTTTTAATAAAAAGAAACCTCAAAAATTGCTTGAAAATGTAGAAGTTTAGTTTTTAAAATATATAAGAAACAGTTTCCTTAGAAAATATATTTGAATACTAAATAAATATTTAAATATTTTAAAATGCATGTTTTCTTATATTTTTATTAAAAAGAAACTGCATAAATTTCTTGAAAATGTAGGAAATTAATTTTTAAAATATATAAGAAACAGTTTCTTTAGAAAATATATTTAAATAATAAATAAAAATATATTTGTGTGTGAAAAGTATAGCAAAAATGATTTAAATATTATTTATATTTTAAAATACATGTTTTCTTATATTTTAACTAAAATAAGCTGCAAAAATTGCTTAAAAATGTAGCAGTTCAATTTTTAGAAAATATAAGAAACAGTTTCTTTAGAAAATATATTTAAATATTAAATAAAAAATACTTACAAATAAGATATTAATGTTCTGAAGCTTTCTACAATTTTTTAAAATATACAAGAACAGTTTCCTTAGAAAATATAATTAAATATTAAATATAAAACATTTATAGATAAGATATTAATCTTCTAAAGCATTCTAAATTTTTTTTAAATATACAAGAACAGTTTCCTTCTCCCAAAGCTTTCTACAATATTGTTTTTGCAATTTTCCAAGTTCTTTAAGAATCCAAAAAAAATCTCCATTGATGGTATTCCATCTTTCGGCTGACTTTTAGTACTCTTTAACTCTTTCTTCATTAAATTATCATTATCAAAATGAAAGTTGGATTGCGGCTGGTGCGTGCGATGGGCAATGGGCACGTAACTGCTGGGCCATCAATAAAATTGTCAAATTGGCAAGAGGCGCCCGGGGAAGCATGGTGGGGGGAACGTGGCCGGAATACGCAAATGGCAAAAGGTTTGAACTCTTATTGAGTGTGGAGGAGTGAAGAAGCAATTAAATGCAAATTTCTCCGGTCATTTGCCTCGTTCTCTCGATCTCTCCTCTCCCTCTCTCGAATCGAAAGACTCAGGCAACGAACTCGAAATGATTAGGGCCAGAAGCAGGTGAAGAGAGAGAGAAAGAGACTCGACTTGACAGAGGTCGCGCAGATCAGACAGCGGTGTGTGTGTGCGCTAATGCCACAAAAATGATTGTTTTCCAAGGCAGATGAAACATGTCATCTCGATGGCATTTTTCTTTTTCAGCCTTTCAGCCTCTGCTCCAAATGAGCTGCGGTTGCTCCATTAAGGTGACACAATCCACAGCGCCTAACTCTGTCCAGAGCGACCTGATCTAGTTGTGTGCGGGGCCCCAATGGAGGCTCAAAACTGATAATACACTGGCAGGAATATTTTTTAATTGGGTTTTTCATGGTTCTTTTTAAAGAAATTTTATTATTTTGAAATTTATTGCTTGGTTTTTGAAGTATTTAGTATTTAGTATTTAGTATTTAGTATTTAGTATTTAGTATTTAGTATTTAGTATTTAGTATTTAGTATTTAGTATTTAGTATTTAGTATTTAGTATTTAGTATTTACTTTTTTTCTCACTTTCTGATTATTTTGAGTGCACACAGCAGCTGCCCTCTCTTTGCCAGCGTCAATTGCTTTGTTTTTCCCCCTTTCGGTGATTTTCTTTTTCTCTGTTTTTATTTTTCTTATTTTTTTGCAATGTTTATTGTTGCCACTGTCACACACAGTCGCTAGTGGTGGCTCCATTGGCTTATGTAAGCTCTGGATTCTCTCGCCCGCCGCTCTGGACATCATCCAACGGCGGCAGCGGCTGTGGCGGTTGCATTCATCACCGTCATTAGTGTCCAAAAATGAAATGATTGCAAATATCAAAAGCGCAACAAAAGAGCACTCCACTTGTTGTTGTCAGTGGAGCCACAAGTGGTGCCCACTGACTGGGTGGGTGATGGTAGTTGGAGCTCTAATGTAGGATCTGGTGGGTGGTTTGGCTTCGCTCCTATGACTCCTCTATCCTCTCCTCTACTCCCTCTCTTCAAGACAGGCCTCATGAAAGACAAGAGTTTTACTTTCGTTTCATGTCAGACATTTCACTGGGCTTTTGTCTACGATTTTTCTGTTTCTGTTTATTTTTCTTACTTAAAACCAAGGCTCCCCCTTAAGAGGGTGGAGAACCTAACCCTTGCGTTGGCCAGCGCAACCTGCCACGCCCCCTCCAGTTTCCCCGTTGCAATCACTTTCTGATTATGCAATCATAAATATGTGCAACCGCCAAGGGAAGAGGAGGAGGCAAGTCGGATGTTATTTAATGCGTAATTGTTGCAAAAAAATTACGAAAACATTAAAAGAGTTTCCCTACAATTTTGTGGTTTTGTTTAAAGGAATTTTTACTAAGTAATTGCGGATTTCCAATCAAACTTAAATTGCAGTATTTTAAAGAGGAAATGTAGAAAAAAGTATTTATTTAGTATTTATTTTAGTATTTATTTAGTATTTGCAATAATAATAAGAGGAAATGAAGAAAAATAGTATTTATTTAGTATTTATTGCTTATTTTCATAACGTTTCTTAGGGTTGAAATATTTTAACAAAAATAAACAACTCCTTGAACTGTTTTTAAGACCTTTCTTCCACAATTCTAAATAAGAAAATACCCTTTTAAATTATTTTATAATTTTATTAATAAAGAATCATACATTTTCTTACAGTTTCCTCAATTTCCGATTATTTTTTAAGCTTGGAGTTTTTGAATTTATTATTATTTAATATATTGTAAAGCTGAAATATAAATTTAACATTTTTAAGCTTAAGAAATGATAAAATGAGTAGGAAATATTTTATATTATTCCTAAATTAAAGAGAAAATGTAGTACAATTTTTTTTTTGCATTTTTATAACTTGGAGATCTTGGATTTTTTATATTTTGTAAAGCTGAAATATATAAATTTAACATCTTTAATCTTAAGAAATGATAAAATGAGTAGAAAATATTTTAGAACATATTTGATTATTTCTTTTTTATATTTTCTTAATAAATAATAAATGTGGAATAAAATTTGATAGAAAACTTTATAGTAAACTTCAAATTTTACTCTTAATTCATTATTTTCTCTCCCCCCTCGAACCCACTCCCAACATTGAGCTTAAAAATCGCTTATCTCATTTAATTTTTCATTATTTCACCGCAAAACCAACGATTTACTGGGTCAGCAGTTCATTAATATCGGAAATCACTTTGAATTAATCTTCGTTTTGTCATAATCAAAAGCTCATCATCGAAGAACTAGTTTCCCATTGATTTTTTTCTGTTTTGTTTTGTTTTTTTGGGAGACTGAAAGAAAAAACGGGAAAGCAATTGCCTCGAATTGGAGCATAAGATTTTCCCCAGGCGGAGGCCTACGCCTCTGGCCAGAAATATCCGGAAGGTAAAGCTAAACCGGAGGCGACTCAGAACATTAATCTCGAGACGGGACAAGACCTGGGTTGGAAATTAAAAATAATAAAGCACTAAATGGAAAATGAAGCATGGACTTGGGGATAGAATTGGTTGCTTGCTGCTTGGCTTTCCCGGGATCTGGCAGGCAGCCTCGCAGATGCAGCAATTTGCTTTGCTTGGCTGCGTCCTAAATTCTCCCAGCAGTTGCCCAGCTTTTCCCTGCTTTTCCCAGCTTTTCCAACGAACTTGTTGCGTGTGCGGCAAGTTGATTTCCTTGTTGTTGTGGTCACTCCACACTGGTGGGCGTTGTTTTTGAAGAAGGAGGAGGAGACGAACGGAGCCACCAGCACGTGGCCAGGTGCACAGTAAATAATATTTTGGAGAGGATTTAACTTTTTAAAAAAATTTATAAAAAATATATCAAAAAAATATTTCCCTTCTCTTTTAGTTTCTTTAATTAATTCTTAAGTATACTAATTTCTCTCAGTGCCTTTTGGTAGTTATACTAGCCCAGTGCCTGGTCAAGCAAGCGTAACAATGGGCAGCAGAGGAGCTGCCAAAGAAGCTTCATGACCAAGCCCATTGAGCATCCACATCCACATTCACATTCATATTCACATCCCCATTCCCATTTCCATTCCCGATCCCGTTTGTAGCCACTTGCACCAGCGATTTTCTAATTAAATGTTGCCACAAGCCAACTGCCAACTGCTTGTTTTTTTTCGCTGTTGGCTAACAACTCTTGAGGGGCACTGGTAGCCACCATGTTCGTTGTTTGGCAAGATCGAACATGGATCAATCTGTGAACCCAAATGCTTTGACATGAAATTGCAGCTTTTGTTTGAGGGTTTGAAGGCCCCCCAAAGGTGGCGATCAAGGTGACACAAATAGCAACAGCTGGCGGCTTCTGGGAACCTGAAAATAAATGTGAAAAAAATATAGTTAACTGGGAAATGTATAAATTTTTAAATTAAAATAGTATATCATTTAATTAAGGAAAATCGGAAGATTTAAAAAATAATTTCGAAGTATTAAAAGCAAGAAAATTGCAGGGAAATATTTCTAATTAGTTATTTTTTACTTGTGTTAATATCAACATATTTTATTTATAATTTATAATAGGAAAAAAATTAAGTTAACTGGAAAATATATAAATTTTAATGTAAAAATACAATTTAATTTAATTACAGATTTAATACACATTAAAAAAATTATTTCGAAGAATTAAAAGCATGAAAAATGCAAGGAAATATTTCTGTTTAGTAATATTTTACAAATGTAAGTATCAAAAGATTTTATTTACAATTTATAATGTGAAAAATATAAAGTTAACTGGGAATTATACAAATTTTTAAATAAAAATACTAATTCATTTATTAAAACGTAATGCAGCACATTTAAAAAATGTTTTAGAAGAATTTAAGCAAGAAAATTGCAAGGAAATATTTATGTTTAGATATTTCTTATCATATCTTATTATCATATTTTTTCTATAATCTTATATAACTGATAATATATTTATCAATGCATCTATTCATATTTAGATCTTGGTATTTATTTATTCGATCTATTTATCTGCTCGATCCATGTATCTGATCATTTCTCAATCTCTTTATCCATCTGTCTTTATATTATTCCCTCTATATTGTAATATTATATTATTCCCTCTATCTTTCTGTCACTGAACCTCCTTAGACCTTTCCATTAATCCGTAAACACACTTCTATCGCCCGAAGCTGCGATATATTTCTTATTATAATAATATAATCTTGTATTATAATCTTATAATCTTTTATTATAATCTTTTATAACTAATAATATATTTATCAATGCATCTATTCATATTTAGATCTTGATATTTATTTATCTACTATTTATTCGATCCATTTATCTGCTCATTTCTCAATCTATTTATCCATCTATCTTTATATCTATCCTTATAATTATTCCCTCTATCTATCTATCTATCTTTCTGTCACTGAACCTCCGTACACCTTTCCATCAATCCGTACTTCTACACTTCTATCGCCCGAAGCTCTGCCTTGCTGTCAGTTCTGACCATTTCTTTGCCAGAAGATCGTGTGGAATGCTCGACTGCACTTTGCTCGCAACCCAATTCGATGTCACCTGGTTCGATCGGGTTTCTGGCCTCCAGCTTGTTGGCCAGCTCACGATGATGATCATTAGCATCATGTGTCTGGACCATTTTGCATTTTGTATTTTGCATTTTGCATTTGGCCCACATGTGTCACATGTGTGCGTTGGCTGCTGCTGCTGCTGCTGCTGCTGGACTGAAGCTGAAAAAAAGAGAGCAACAACAACTGAAAAAAGATGCTGCAGTGCATCCATGAATATGGATTTTGTGCCAGTTTCCTGACCATTTGGCTTACTTTCCGCCCCGTTCGTGCGGCATGCAAATGCGCGCTGCCGCCGTCAAGGCATTGTGCAACGTTCACATCCACCACCAGCGTCCAGTTCCAGGTCCACATCTAGCCAGCAGCAGCAGCAGTAGCAGCAGCAGCAGCAGCAGCAGCAGTAACTGCAGCAGGTAAGCCCGGTAAGACCAGGTACCAATAGAGGAATTCTTCTCCAAATTGGTCCACTTACCAGCTCTCAAAGATGGACAGCAAGAGACACTGGGAATTATTAGGTTTAGAAAAAGCGGAAACTTGTAGGGGAATATTTTGTGTAATAATTAATATTAATATTAATAATTAATATTATAATTTTTTATATTATTTAAATGTTGCTTTTATGCTAACTGGGAAATATATAAATTTTAAAATAAAAATACAATTAAATTTAATAAAATGTAATTTAGCAAATTTAGAAATGATTTAGAAGAATTTCAGCAAGAAAATTGCTAGAAAACCTTGCCAAAAATTTAAAAAACAGAAAAATGGAAAGCTACACCCTTGCATAAGGGTGTCGTGCTTGAAATCTCTCAAAAAAGCCAAAAAAAAGCCTTAATTTTCCATCGAAAAGCGTTTTTATGCTAATTTTAATTAGGCTGTTGATGCTGAGCAGGAATATATATGATTTATAGGGTCAGAAATGACTCCTTTACTGTGTTGTAGAATTTTGATCAATATTGTAATACCTAGAAAGGGCATAAACATTAAATAAGCAATGTAGTTGCATTATTTGTGAAGTCTCTCAAAGTTAAAGCCATTTCTGCTTATTATTTATATAAATAAATAATAATAATAATAGAAATAATCTACACTGTTTCCTTAATTATAAATTAAGCAACAGAAATAATATCAGCCATAGCTGCTAAGGCTTTTGGCTTAGCTGATTTTTAAGTTATTATCAAAGAGCCTCTACAGCTGACCTGATATCTGAATACCCCACAAATATCTTCCCCTATATCTTGGCCACTTTTTTGTCGAGTGTTCCGTTACAGTTGCATAACCTGTATTAGTTGTTATTACCGTTCTGGCCATGATGAAGATGGAGATGAAGATGAAGCTGAAGATGATGATGATGGCCTAAGAACCGCGATTGGTGGCCATTGATCAGCTCGCCCTGAGTGGCATTGGCTTATAGAGAGAGGGAAAGAGTAAAGGAGGGGGGCACTTGCCGCACTTGGCACTTGCCAAAAGCGCAGCAGCAAGTGCGTCGACCGAGGCAGAGGCTGAGCAGCAGCAGCAGCAGCAGCAGCAGCAGTCGAGGCAGGTGAGGCGGCTTACAAGACGCACAACGCGCCGCTGCTAACTTTCAGTTGCTTTCGAGCTGCACAAGGCGACGGTTTGGCTTCAAGTTCTCCAGAGAAAAGAAAGAGCGAGAGATTGAGAGATTGAGAGATTGAGAGATTGAGAGAGAGAGAGAGAGAGAGAGAGAGAGTAAGAGCGGATGAGAGCGAGCGAAAAGTGAAAGAAGTCGAGCTTAAAGCGAAGACCTCTTCGAGCGCGATCGCCGCCTTCGAGTGACTTCAGTCGCCCTGCAGAACTCCCAGCGAACGGTTCGGTGCAGCGGAAAAATCGCGTCGTGTCCGAAAATTAATGAAATACCTTAATTTTTTTTAAGTTTTAAGCCCGTGCAACAAATTTTCTCGTGTGCAGTGCACTTTGTTTTTTTTTCCATGTGGTTTAATCCACCTGAAACTCATTTTCAGTGAAGTTCCAAAGTGTGCCAAAAAGCTGAATAATTATTTTTTGGCAAAGAAAAACCGAATTAAAAAAATATATATCAAATTTTATAATTTAATAAGCAAAAACTAAAGTAAAAAACAGGTGTGTTGTGTGCTATATAGAGAGCAGCAGCAGCAACAACAACAACTATGCATCGCATGCCGCGCTCACTGCTGGCGCTGGCTTTGGCGCTGGCGTTGGCGTCGACGCTTGCCACAACGCAGGCGCAGGCCAAGGCGCAGCAGGCGCAGGCACAAGCACAGGCACAGGCGCAGAATATAGGTGAGTGTGTCAAGCGAAAGACGAAAAGCAAGAAAGAAATGCTGCGAAAATTTATGGGGGGATTGAGAGAACGACTTAGGGATGCCCTGTCTGAAGCTGAAGGTTTTTATAGAAGTTAGAAGTTTTGGGGGGTTAACACTGACTTAAAAATGTTTATTGTAATACTAAATGTATCTAGATATTTTATTTTAAAAAAATCCCTTCTTACATTTACAAAAATCTATTAATAGAACTATTTTCTTGACTTTAAAATTCATCTTTTATGTAACTAACATTTTTTGGAACATTTTCCTACCTTAAACTTTTGTTTTCTAAGAAAACCTCCTAAGTCTCTCTTTAGAAACCCTTTGAAATTAATTCCTATCTCATATAAATTACCAAAAAATTCTTTCATTAACTTCTCAAAATATATTTCCTTAAAATAACATTTTTAAGAACCTTTTCCTACCATAAATTTGTTTTTTCTTCTTTTTAAGAACCTTTTCTTACCATAAATTTGTTTTTTCTTCTTTTTAAGAACCTTTTCTTAACCTAAACTGTGTTTTTCTTTTTTTTAATAACCTTTTCTTACCCTAAACTTTTGTTTTTTTTAAGAAAAACCTCTAAGCTTCGCTTTAAAAACCTCTCTTTAGAAACCCCCTTGAAATTATTTCCTCTCTCATATAAATTACCAAACAATTCTTTCATTAACTCCTTAAAATATATTCCTTCCTTAAAATAAAATTTTTAAGAACCTTTTCTTAACCTAACCTTTTTTTCTTCTTACTTTTAAGAACCTTTTCTTATCTTAAGCTCTTGTTTTTTAAAGAAAACCCTCTAAACATCTCATTGAAAACCCCTTGAAATTATTATCTTTCTCATATAAACTACCCAAAAATTCTTTCATTAACACCAAAAACTTTGTTTATATTTATTTCTAAGCCATCATAATTATCCCACATATCATCTGGCTATTATTCATTTGTCTTGGCGCTTATCTCGATTAAAGGCTTAAATGCTTTGCCTTGGCATGTGGGAACTGTTTTTCTTTTATTTTGATGAATACTTTATACTTTGGTCTCACATTTGCATAATTTTTGGAAAACTAAGCGAAGGTGCAAGCCATTAAAGCTTGCCTCAAATTAATTTGTAAACAAATACAAAAACCTTTTTCAATGGCCTCAATTTCCCAAGACAAATATTGAATACTATTATTATATAGTATATATTATATATTATATATTATATATTATATATTATATATTATAAATTATATAGTATAGTACATATGCCCCACTTGTCTAAGGGTATTTGAAATATATAAAAAGAAAGAAAGAAAAAAACCGCACCAACGGCACTCCGGCTGCCAAAGCAAACAAATTTTCTCTCGTTCTCGTTTGGAACCCACTTGTTGCTCTGCCTTCGGCTTCTTCTCCATTTTTCTCTGGTTTGCTTGGTGCTTTCATCACCCATTTTTATCAAGTGTCTGTGTGTGTGTGTGGAACACACCTAAAAAAAAGAGCAAAGTGATTCTCAGCTGTCTTCTTTTTTTAACATTTAATTTTTATTTTGTTTTTGCATACATTTTTTCCGGCTGATTGTCTCATTTTTTTTTTATTTCCGGTTCTGCCTTCGAAACAAAAGCAGTTTTTTTTTTATAATTTGTATTATTTTTCGTTTTTTTTTGGCTGCGTTTTGCATTTTGTTCCCACGTTAATAAAAAGGCGTCCAGGCTGTCAGCTGTCAGCAAAACTGGACCGGGAGCACCCGGTGTCCAGTCCAGTTGGGGTTCCAGTTCCACTTTTTGGCTTTTTCTTATATTTTTTGTAGTTTTTTTTGTAATTTTTTTGTAAGCTTTTGCGTCAAGTGCTTAATTGTTTCGTGGGTTAATGCGACAAAAGTCGAGCGGAGCCGAGGGAGTGGCAACAGCAGCAGCAGCAGCAGCGGGCGCATTCGCCAGGAAACGGATGTTTGTTTGGGTCAGCAAACATTCGGGCAAGTCTTGAAATGTGGCACAAATAGCACAAAGGGGAGAGAGAGGAGAGGAGAGGAGAGGAAAGGAGAGTTGAGCAACCCACAGGCAACAGAACAGGGAGAAAAAAATAAATTACTTAAGAAAGACTGAAAATCAAAAGACTTAGGCAACGAACTTTTAGGAAAAATTGCCTTAAAGCTGTTTTTAATTCCCAATTTATTATTTTTACTGAGATGAATTATTCATTTATTTATTTAAATATTAATTCTTCTAAATTCTCCTCTTCTTTAATAAATTTTAAAACAAACTAAGAAAAAGTGGCAAAAGAACAGAGAGAAAAAAAAAGTGAGGGGTTATGGCTAAAGGAAGACTGAAAATCAAAAGACTTAAGCAACGAACTTGCTGGAAAAAACAAATCAAAGCAAATGAACTCGAAATATTTAAAATTGATTAAAGCCTTAAAAAACCTTTCAATTTTATGATTGAATAAAATATTTCAAATTATTTATTCTTTAAATAAACACTAGAAACATATTCCCAATTTTAAACAAGAAATCAAAAGACTTAGGCAACGAACTTGAAGGAAAAATTGCCTTGAAGTTGTTTTAAAATTTCCAATTTATTATTTTTACTGAAATGAATTATTTATTTAAATATTATTTATGCTAAATTCTCCTCTTCTTTAACTAAAAAAAACTCGAAGGCACACAATTTTTATGCCAGACTTTTACTTAGGAAAAATCTTGTAAATTAACTTGAATTAATCAGCGGCTGCAGAACATACAAGAAACTGAAATTAAAAGAAAATTTATGATCTTGGAGAGTGACAACAATTGCGGCTTGTTTGGGGGAAAGAGTAGAAAGAAACAACAGCAGCAGCAGCAGCGACAAATCTTTAATGTTGGGAAAGTTTTTTATATTTTCTGCGGCTTTCCTCCTCATCAGACAATTGCTGTTGACAATAAGAAAAGTAAAAGTGCCGAGCGACGAGCGTTGAGCGTTGAGCGTCGAGCGTCGAGCTCTTTGGCATGGGATGATCGAGCACATGCCCAACATCTAATGGCCAAAACGTAATGTCTGCACACAGATAGGAGCCGCAGTCAAAGCCATGCATGACCAGCAGCAGCAGCAGCAACAGCAACAGCAACAGCAGCAGCAGCAACAGCAACAGCAGCAAGCAGCTCATCATAATCATAATCATCATCAAGAGATGCGGAAGCATCGTGTTCGCCTAATTGCAATGCGAAACTTTGAGGGAAAGAAGCAATGTTGTTGTACCTTTGGCAATATGAGCCGACAGATACCGATATTAATACCTATATCTCTCTCTCAGTCTGCGCCGCTGAGTCTGCACAATGAACCGCAGCAATTTGTGGGCTCTAGGGCGGCGAGAGAAAGAGAGAGAGAGGGCGTGGCTCTCGG
This sequence comes from Drosophila truncata, assembly GCA_008042515.1. Classification (NCBI taxonomy): domain Eukaryota; kingdom Metazoa; phylum Arthropoda; class Insecta; order Diptera; family Drosophilidae; genus Drosophila; species Drosophila truncata. The sequence continues at coordinate 62,185 of VNJQ01001258.1, read as the reverse complement.
TGCACGCATGCATGCGGCAGCCTCTCCTTGCCACTGCAACTGCAACTTCAATTGCGGTCGCAGGTTTTTTACATAAGACCCTGGCGGTTGCCACAAGGAAGTAGGAAGCAGTCAGCAGGAAAAAAAATATAAAAAACAATAAAAAAATATGTAAATATAGCTGTCAGACCTTTAAACCTGCAAAAAAAAAAAGGAAAGGTAGCTTTTAGACCTTTAAACCTGCAAAAAAAATAGCAAATTGTTATCTGTTAATGAATTGTAGCTCAAAATTTTAATTTATTTAATTAATATATTAAAAAATTAAGGTTGTTATTTATTTAATAATATTTAATATTAGAAAGAATAGAAAGAATTTATAAAAAATTAAGCTTGTAATTTATATACTAGAAAATACTATTAATACTAGTGAGTACAGCTCATTTATAATATTTAATACTAGAAAAGATCTAGAGAAATTCAAGTATTAAAGGTTTAAATAATATATTGTTCCTTAAAGATATAGCTATGTATTCCTACTCTTGAGTACATCTCATTTTATTATATTTAATACTAGAAAAAATAGAAAGAATTTATTAAAAACTATGTTTGTAATTTATTTACTGGAAAATACTATTAATACTACAAAAAATCTATAGAAATTCAAGTAGCAAAGGTTTAAATAGTATATATCTTTTTAAAGATATATCTATGTATTCCTACTCTCGAGTACAGCTCATTAGCCTCAATCTATATGCGGTTGACACTCTCTGGATACTATTTCGAAACTTTTTAAGTTGAGCATGTTCGAGTTGACAATTTTACGCAACTTTTGCCTTTTATTTTCATTTGGTTTTATTTTTTAATTTTGTTTTTTTTTTTTTGTTTTTTTGACGTTTCCTCCCAAACTGCAATTGCCGCCGCCTTGGCACGTAGGAGGAGAGGTCTCTCAGCGTTTGAGGGGGTGGAGTGCCGAGATTGCGCAAAGCTGTCAATGGCCTTGCCAGGTACTCAGGCACTCGAAATATGTAAATCATTGTCGAGAGCCAAAAGGCTGAAGACGAAATCCAGAAACAAAAACAAAAGCAAACAGCAGAAAAATTGTAACAAATTAATTTTGGTATTCAAAAAAGACTTGGGGAAACGAACGAAGCTGGAAAAAAACAATAGAAACTTGAAATATTTAAAGATTTTATGGTTTAAAGCTTGAAAAACAAAAGTTTTTACTATGAAAAAAATAATTAAAGGTATTTATTCTATAAATAAACAGAAGAAACATTCTTAATTACAATTTAAAAACAATTTTAATTAGAAAATCAAAAGACTTAGGCAACGTACTTGCTGGAAAATACAAATCAAAGCAAATGAACTGGAAATATTTAAAATTGATTAAAGGCTTTAAAAACCTCTCAATTTTACCATTGAATAAAATATTTAAAATTGTTTTATTCTTTAAATAAACACAAGAAACTTGTTCCCAATTTTAAACAAGAAATTAAAAGACTTAGACACTAGAAAATCGAAATATTTAGAGATATATTGTTTAAATGTTGAAAAATCTTATTTTTTACTATGAAAAAATATTTAGAATTATTTATTCTATAAATAAACAGAAGAAACATTCTTAATTTTAATTAAGAAATCAAAAGGCTTAAAAAAGGCTTAATTCTTTTCACAAACTCTTCTTAGAACTCCCCAATTTATCTGCCACAAAAATCTCAATAATAAATAAGAAATATCTGCAATATTTCTACGCCTAAACCCAAGTCACTTTGCTTGATGATTTCATGCCGAAAGCTGCTGCCTAGAAATTGATGAGGTGAGGGAGTGTCTTGAGTTGTTATCCAAACCGAACTGATCTCATCTCATCACTGGCATCATCATCTCGCAACTCTTACCCCCGGGAGGCCATAGATCTCTGCAGTTGTCACTGTCGTCGTCGTCGTAGTCGCGACTTTGGCATAAATTTCAATCAATTCCATTCAGCGAAGCCACTCAGCTTTTTGCCTGCCTGCCTGATTAACCCGTGGTGATTCTCATGCATCTTTTTTTTCCATTTTTTTTAATTGCCATAAACATAAATGGCGGCGGGACTGCAGTTAAATGTATTTTACACACAAATGCCTTGGCAACACCCTGGGAGCTGCTGCTGCTGCTGCTGCTGCTGTGACGGCGACAACTTTCGCGTTTTGTCCACGCCACAGAGTCGTGTGTGAAATTTTAATGTCGCCAGTGAAATGCTCGAAAAGTGAAACTAACGTCTAATAAATAAATGAAATTGTTTGCTATTTAGCAAACGCATTTAAATGCCAGGCAGCGCGAGGAAAAAGTTGCGCTCTTTGGACAGAATTTATGAGCTGTGTGTATTTGCCTTTCTTCTCCCATATACATATATGTTTTCTTTCTTGTAATTTAATTAATTGTTAATATATGTAGGAAAGCAATTGTTGCCGCTGCCACTGCTGCAAATTGGCCCGGCACCGTGATTCACGACTCTGTTTTTTTGCTGCCTCTTTAAGCCATCAATGCCATCGCTAAGGCAAACAATTGAAATTGTTATTAATAATTGCTTCGTTAATAACTTTAAACGCTATTGTGTGTGTTTCGTCACTGGCCCCAAAAACCGATTGCAAATTGCCATCAAAGCGAAACAAAAATATATATAATTTTTATGAAAAACCGCTCGTGAAACTCTACTAAACTCGATGGGAGAGTGATTGATAATTTGCCACAGCTGTCGTTAATTATCAAAGCGATTGCATTGCATTGATCCCCAGATTGAGTGTGAAAAGTAAGCCAAAGTGTGTGGGTAAACGATTTTATGGCTGATTATTTTTGATTTTCTTTGGATCTATTGGGGTTTTTGTAGAGTTTTTGTGTTGGTAAATGTCTGGTAATATTTATTTTTGATTAAATGAAAGTGAATTCTTGAAAGGATAATTATTTATGGATATAAAAATGATTTGTTTCTGGGAAATTATGTAGCTTAAGGCAAGAATTAAAGTTTAAAAATCCTAAAACCTCTTAAAAAAAATGTATATTCATACGATTTATTAAAGGGGATTTTTAATAATTATTAATGAGTTTAAAAATGATTTGTTTCTAGGAAATTATGGAATTTGAGGCGAAAATTAAATCTTAAGAGCTTCTTAGAAAAATTTCTATTCATTAAAGACGATTTTTAACAATTATTAATGTATAAAAAAATGATTTATTTCTAGGAACTTTTGGAATTTGAGAGAGAGAGAATTAATTTTAGTTAATTGAAGGTTTTTATTAACAAGGATTTTTTTTCTTAATTAGTTTTCTCAAAGATTTTGCTAAATATATTCCCTCCCTTAAAATTTCCTTGTTTTCTTGAAAAAATAATATAAAACTCTCTGGGAACTTAAGCTTATTTCCTTGCTTATTTTCTATAAAAAATAATATAAAACTCTCTGGGAACTGGAGCTTATTTTCTATAAAGAAATGATAAAAAACTCTCCAGGAACTTAAGCTTATTTTCTTTAAAAACTCTCTGGGAACTTGAGCTTATTTTCTTTATAAAAAATAATATAAAACTCTCTGATAACTTGAGCTTATTTCCTTCTTATTTTCTATTAAATATGAAACTCTCTAGGAACCTGAGCTTCTATCTATCCATGAATCATGCTGCGGCACTGCCAGGCACCATTTTAAAGTTGATTTCAGCTTTTTCCGCCTCAGTCTTTTCAATATATTTTAGCCATAACGATAGCGATAACACTTATACTAACAATAGCCATAACAATAACCATGGATTATGATGGGGCCGGCTACCTAATTGCGGACATGAGACGTGGACATGGACATGGGCATGGATGTGGCTATGGCTGTGGCTGTGGCAGGCAACGCATGGAAATTGCAATTTGCTTAGCTTGCCATGTAGCCAATGTTGCAGATGTTGTGGCTCATGTGGCTGCTGCTGTTGCTGCTGTTGCTGCTGCTGCTACTGCTGCTGCTGCTGCTGCCGATGATGATGATGTTGCTTTTGTTCCGCTTGCTCGCTAAATGGAGGAGCGATGGCGCCATCTTCATCATGATGAAGGCAATGGTAGGCAGGTTCAATGACTGCTGGCTCTCTTCGACTCTGACTCCAACTCCTTCTTCTCCAATCGGAAGTGCTCCTCCGTCGGGGGATGAGTTGGCAGTTCTGCAGCAGCAGCAGCAACAGCAGCAGCAGCAACAGCAGCAGCAGCAGCTGCAGGCCAATCAATAGAAGAGCAGAGCCACAGTTATGCTCGTATGTCTTGGTCCACCTGCTCTCTCTGGATGCTCCTCCTCCGATGCTATCTTCTTCTTTGATGTCGTAATGCCCGGTCAGGTTAGCGGTAAAATCAAGTCTAAAGTCTAAAGATGGAATTCCAAAATGCCCAAGGAAATACTATATATAACGATTTTATAATCCAGCGGTATTTCTTGGGTGAAAATATTCCATAACAAAGCAGAGGCTTCTCTCTATATATATTTTTCTCTCATTTGCTGAGTGCTATTGGGGCCAAGCTTTGATTTGTGGCTGGCCATTTGCATAAAAAAAAAGAGTTGACAAAAGTTTAGAAGAAACCAGAAAACCAGAAAACCCGAAAACCCCAAAAGAGGCTCCCCAGAGAAAGGCCGAAAAACTGAAATTAAAAAAAAAGAAGAGCTGACAACGATTGCCGGCTTTATTTTAATGCGTTTCTCGTTCTTTTTTTTTATTTCGTGTTCGTGTTCTCCTTTCTTATGCAAATTGCCGCCTAAACTGTTGTTGTTTTTCCTCTTTATTCTATTCTTTTATTTTTTCATTTTCCTATTTTCCATTTCTGTTTTTTTTATGGTCAAGAGATTAGCCTTAGGATTTGTCCACCAAAAACCTCCATAAAAAGCCATAAAAAATAACAATCTTCGCATAGCATTGAAAATGTTCACAGCCAAAGCAAATTAGGCACAAAAAAGCTGAAAAAAAGGAAAACCAAAAACCAAAAAGCCGCAGAAGCTGTCGGAAATTAGCAAACTGCAACGAGAACGCATCTAAAAATCTGAAAAGCAAATACCTGTGTGAACGAACAGTGGGCGCCGGCTAAAAGCGCCCACCTCAGCCATTCCGCCACAAACGATCACTCATTGTGAAGTCTTGACTGTGGCACGAGTTGCTGCTGCTGTTGCTGCTGCTGCTGCTGCAGGTGTTTCGCAGCTGCCAAGCACACAAATACAAACACACACACAGTCGCCCAAGATCGCATTCTATCTAAAACTGCATTTGGGCCGAAGTGACCCAGTTTTGCCAGTCTACACACGCACACTGAGAAATTTTAAGGGAAAAAAATACTTGAATACTTTTTTTTAAGGTTTTTCTTCAAATTACAAATATTTTGTATTTATTTTTGGTATCAGGAATTATTTTTTAATTAAAACTAAAGAGCTTTAAGCTGGGTTTTATGGGGTATTTGGTTAAAAAAATACTTGTAATACTTTTTCTAGAGGTTTTCTTGAATTTAAATGTATTTCGTATTTATTTTTGGTAGCAGAAACTATTTTTTAATTATAATTAAAGAGCTTTAAGCTGGGTTCCATAGGGTTTTTAGTAGAAAATATACTTTTATATTTTTTTTAGAGGTTTCATGAATTTAAAAGTATTTCTTATATATTTTTGGTATCAAGAATTATTTTTTAATTATAATTAAAGAGCTTTAAGCTGGGTTCTTGGTTAAAAAATACTTGGATACTTTTTCTAGAGGTTTTCCTAAATTAAGAAATATTTGGTATTTATTTTTGGTATCAGGAACTATTTTTAAATTATAATTAAAGAGCTTTAAGCTGGGTTCTATGGGTTCTAAAGAGCTTTAAGCTAGGTTCTATAAGGTATTTGGTGAACAAGATACTTGGATACTTTTTCTAGAGGTCTTTTTGAATTTAAAAGTATTTCGTATTTATTTTTGGTAGCAGAAACTATTTTTTAATTATAACTAAAGAGCTTTAAGCTGGGTTTTATAGTGTCAGATGGAAACATTTAATTTTAAAAGATATTTAAAGTTCCAAAAAATTAACGATTCATTCTATAAGTTTCTCTTGAAAAGAAAATCTATTAAAATATATATTTTAATATTTTCTAATTAAATTTCCAAGCCTTATTTGAAGTTTTTAAAATGCTTTCTTTTAAATATATTTATTTAATAATTATTTACCACAGCCTAGGCTTTATTGACTTAATTTTTTGCTGTGCAGGAAAGAGAAGGACGCGTCTCTAGATGCTATTTGCTGTTTTTTTTTTTGTTTTGTATTTTTTGTTCTGCTTTTTTTTCTGTTTGTTGTTGTTAGTAGTGAGATGTGGCTTCTATGCTTGCACATTGATTTGCTGGCCGGAGCTTGTGGAATGCGGTCAACTGGCAAACGGCAACGACGACGACGGCTTTCCGCTTTCCCACTTGCCGCCGCGTCGCTCTTCCAGATCTTTGAGGCTGCCAAGCAGATCTGCCAGCATCCCAGCAACCCAGCATCGTCGTCGTCGTCGGTCAATGTCGTCGATGGCTTGCGCCGCCGTCTTTCTGTCCGTTGGTTCGATTGCCGTTGCTTGGCCTTGCTTTAGAAGCGGCAATCAAGCGTTTCCTTTGCGGCAAAAGTGCCGCAAAATCATATCGAACCTGTTACAGAGGAGCCAAGCGGAGGAGTGGGAGGGGCCCAAGCCAAGTCAAGCCATTGCCATGCCATATCCCATATCGTCAGGTGAAAGATGCTGCCAAGATCTGCTGCTGCTGCTGCTGCTGCTGCTGTCGATGCTGTCAGAGATGTGGCAGTCTCCACCGGGTTCTACTTGTTGTCTTGGTGTTTGTATTTGTTTTTTGTTCTTTTTACGTAACTGTTTACGCCTGAAATTTATTGTTGCTTGGCCGTCCGTCGTGTCGTTACCGTTACATAAAAGACCAGAGCGAAGCGGGGCACAGCCACAGCCACAGCGCATGTTTATTTAATACGCTTAGCAGCAGCTCTTAGCTTTTACCTATTAGCGAGTGTGTGTGTGCCTAGCAGACGGTCTTTGATGTCTCATTTAATGCCCATGATGGGCAATTTTTATGCGCAATTAATTTTGAAAGGCAGGAGGAACCAGCTAATGGTTAGGGAGGAACAGAACCGAACAGAACAGAGCAGAGCAAGGCAGAGCACAGCAAAGCAGAAGACTCCCCAAAGGGCAGATGCCTTAGCAGATGTAAAGGTAAAGTTAATGAAGCACACTAGGAAAATATGTTGTAGTTTTAAAGGGAAATAATGTAAAAGAAAATCTTATATTTAGGGAAACACTTTTTTTTGTTTAAAAATATTTATTAAAAGGGGAAAGGAGATCTTTTTAAATATATAGAAATTATAGAAATAGTTCAAATACAGCTTAAATTAAATATAAACCATTATAATATTAAAATATATAAAATATAAAATAATTTCAAGACATTTTCAAGACCAAAATATATTTATTTCATTTTAATATGTAATATTAGAGTTCTATTTACATATTTTTACTGGTATTTCACTCTTTAAAAGGCGATTATTCAACCTTTTTGTATAAAAATATTTAACAAAAGAGGAAAGGAGATCATAAATTGAGCATAACTTAAATATATATAATTATAATGTTAAAATATATTAAATATAAAAGACTTCAAGATATATCCAAGTCCAAAATATATATATTTCATTTTAATATGTAAAATTTGAGTTATATTTACATATTTTCACTGGTATTTCACTCTTTAAAAGGCATTTATTTAGTCTTCTTATATTTAGTTAAATAACTTCCTATATTTACTGACTTTAAAAACTATTTTTACATTAAATTCATAAAAATATACCACATTTATGCTTAGTAATTATATTTTAAATATAAATAGTTTTTTAAAACAGAAAAAGAGCTCAAAACAAAAGACTTAGGCCACGAACTTGATACGAGAATTAAGATCTAGCAGAAAGATATATAAATCTTCCATTTATTTTCATACTTAAAGTTCCTTAAAAAGGTTAACCCCCCAGTTTTTTCTCTACCATTTTTTCTCTACTTTTTTTCTCTCTTCTATTTTTTTCCTACCATTTTCTTTCTTCTTTTCTTTCTCTACCATTTTCTCTCTTCTATTTTTTCCTCTACCATTTTCGCTCTGTGTAAAGTTTGCTTAAGAAAAATAGCCAAGAGAGAGATCCTCTGGCGCTGGGCGGAAGTTCAAATCAAAAGACTTAAGCAACGAACTTGCAGTGGCAACGAATTTGCACAAGTCTCTTGGTCTGGCCAGGCGCATCCGCCAACAACAACAGCAACAAAAACAACAAGAAAAACAATAGCAAAACCTAAAAATTGCGCAAAAGCGAGTCACTTGCGAAATATTTTTCGATGTTCTCCAAACTGAATTTTTGAGTGTGTGTGTGTGTGTGTATGCGATTTTAACGAGGTTCTACTAATTTGGCCAGCAAGCCAAGCCAAAAACTAAATCGACAAAAAAGAAAAAAAAAATCAACAAGAAAATATATAAACAGAAAATGCTGCTAACTGGGTCAAGAGAAGCAGCGGCAGCAGCAACGGCAACGAAGACGACGACGACGACGACAACGACTTTGGTGCGAGAACAAGTCCAGCGCCAATTTATGTAAATCCAAAACCAATCAGCGGCTCTCCAGACCCGATCATCATCATCATTATCTTGATCATTATGATGGCCTAACGGTTTACACCGTTTTTGACAAGACTTTGGCTTAAAACGGCGCCTATAGAAAATATTTACCAACCAAAAAAAGAGAAGAATAGGGAAATTTTCTTAGAGGGAAATACCTTATCTTTGAGCACTTGCACTTTCCGCTTAGAAAAAAACAAGAAACATTGTAACAGACATTACCCCAAAAGCCAAGCAATCGCCGAAGCGTAGGCGCTTGGCAATCAGCGCATGACGTCCCAGAACTGCAATGAAATCCACTGCAGAAAACCCATCTTTCTCTCAACCGTAATTAGCGGGGTCAAGCTTGCTTCAAAAAAAAACACAAATAAATGTAGAGAGAAAAATGGTAAATACTTTGTGAAACAATGCCTACCAGAGAGCTTCACACACAAAAGACATTTGCGCTTTGGAGAGCCACACCCCAGGGCAGTCCAGATATCACAAAGAGGCTCCCCTTCCCTTTCCCGATTTTGCCACAAAGTCAGCTTCCCTTCCCTTCTCCGATTTTGCCATAAAGCAGCTCTCCTTCCCTTTCCCGATTTTGCCATCAGGTGTGTGGACTTGCATTTAAAATGAAATTAGCCGACATACGCAAATTGCGGACTTTGGTATGGAATGGAATGTTGCACGGAGGCGAGGACGGGACTAATGTGCAGGTTGGGCCTGTGGGACTTTCAGTTCGAAATGGAGATGAAGCTGAAGCTAAAACTAAAGCTAAAGCCTAAGTGGGGGTCACCATTAGCTATAGCAGCCAACTTTCTACGTAGCGTTAATGGCGAGGGGGAATTGCAGGTTGCAGTTTGCAGGCAGCCTTTTGCAGATTCAGCTGCGCTTTAATAGAGGCTGCTGCTGCTGCTGCTGCTGCTGCTGGTGGCTGGCGAAGCGGAAATGCAACCTGCCACTAATAAGAGTTGAGTTGTATAATAATATAAATAGGGAAACATGGCTAAACTTCAATTATATAGGGTTTTTCTTGAAATTTTTATTCAAAAATGCCTTTAGTTTGATAAAAATTTATGTTGAAATAAGCAGAAATTAATATTTCTTATATAAAACCTCAAAGAATTGACATTTTTCTAAATAATATATTTAATAAAATCATTTTTCTATTTTTTTAACAACAAATCTTTGCCAAAATATCTATAATTCTCTCAAAATTTATGTGGAAATAGCAGAAATTTGTATTTTGAATACAATAAACTCAATTCCATCAATTATAAAGGGTTTTCTCTTTTAATTATCATTAAAAATGCCTTTAATTCCAACAAAATGTATATAGAAATAAGCAGAAATTATTATTTCTTATACAAAATAGTCAATTCTTTAATAATATGGGGTTTTCCTTGAAATTTAAATTGAAAAATGACTTTAATTTAATCAAATATATAGGAATGCAGAAATGTATGCAGAAACTAATATTTCTTATTAAAAAATCATAGAATTAAGGTTTTTTCTAAATAATATATTTAATAAAACCATTTGTCTATTTTTTAGCAACAAATCTTTGTCAAAAAGCCTTAAATTATGTCAAAATGTATGCAGAAAGCAGAGATGTAAGCAGAAATTAATATTTCTTATACAGAAATTTAAATTCTTCAATTCTATAGGGTTTTCCTATTAAATTTCATTAAAAAATGCCCTTTATTCTAACGAAATGTATGTGAAAATAAGCAGAAATTATTATTTCTTATACAAAATAGTCAATTCTTTAATAATATGGAGTTTTTCTGGAAATTTGAATTCAAAAATGCCTTTAATTTGATCAAAGTGTATGTAGAAATGCAGAAACTAATATTTCTAATTAAAAAATCATAGAATTCAGGTTTTTTCTAAATAATATATTTAATAAAATCATTTTTCTATTTTTTTTAACAACAAATCTTTGTCAAAAAGCAGAAATTAATATTTATACAGAAATTTAAATTCTTCAATTATATAGGATTTTCCTTTTAAACTTCATTCAAAAATGCCTTTAATTCTAACAAAATTTATATAGAAATAATCAGAAATTAATATTTCTTATAGAAAAATTCAGAGAATTGATATTTTTTATTTACTACAAAAAAATCCTTTCTTTTATTGCCAAAAAATGACTTATAGCTTTCGTATTTTTTGTGTGAACTCAATTATTGATATATATTTTTTGCTTTTTCAATATCTTATAATGTTCAATAATTTTTCATTTCATTCAAGCATTGAATTCTCTTGAAATTTCTATACTTTTCACCCAAAAAAAGAAAGAATAACAAATAAATAAATAACGTGTACATTTCGTACAAAAAAATAATAAAGGCCTGGCCAAGGCGTTGATGGGTAATTTGTTACAACAACAACAATGGGGAACGGACCATGTCCGAAACAAGTTGGAAATTATAACGGTTATTATGCTTATAATGATTATTAGATGATTTTAATCCGTGCGCGCACACACACACACCGAATATTATTATTTCGACCGTCTGCTTGTTGTTACAAATCGTTGCCGTTGTTTTGTCAATGCCAACGCCGCCTTGGCGTGCCACAGATGTACATATCTTTCTTTGTGGCATTATTTATGTATAATGTATGGTGTGTATGGAGTGTATAGTGTGTGCTGTGTGTGTGGGGTATCACTTTCACTAAGTTCGCGCACATAGAAAGCAAATGAAAGCAACAAGTTGATGGTTGCTGGTTGCTGGTACGCGCAACTACTGCCGTTTGCCGTTTGCCGTTTGCCTTTGCACTTTTTTTATTACCATTTTTTCCCCTTGCCTTGGCTGGGTTTTCCCCCCCTTTTCCCTCCTTTTTTCCCCCCTTTATCTTAGTTTTTTACCCATTTTTTTGAAGGCATCACATTGTCATGCATGGCCGGCTGGGGGCAACCTTTCGGTCCTACGATCGCATCTCGGTCGGTGTTTCTTTCGGGTTTTCGGTTTTCGGTTTTCGGTTTCTTTTGACGCACAGCGTGGGAGTTGGAATCGTCATTACCTTCTTCTTCTTTTTCTCTCAGGGAAACCGACACCGAAACCGAAACCGAAACTAAAGCGAAACTTTTGGGCCGAAATTGAAAATGCCTCATGAACTTGATTTCTTAATTTGCGTTTTGTGTGCCCTGCATGACAAATGACTCGGCTAAAGTTGTTCAGCTTTTTGTTAATTTCAATTTGCTTGAACTAATTTGATTTTATTTGAGTTTTGTATTTCTCTGAGAGAGAATTGGAGTGGCCAAGAGTCTGTTTTTTCTGTTTTTCTGCTTTTCTGCTTGTTTTTTTTATGGCATTTGATGAGCAGCAACACCGTTATGATGAAATTGCTTTGGCATTCCGGGGGGATTGTATAAGAAGCATCTGGAAAAAATGTATAGCAAGACGTGTTTTGCCACTGCGAAGCTGCTTGGAAAGTTGCAATGATGCTGCTGCTGCTGCTTGTGCTGCCACTGTTGCTGCACTGCTGCTGCTGCTGCTGGTCAAATGATGTTGCAGTTATTCGACCATTTATGGCATGCCTCACTGCCAAGCCAAGTCAGTCTGCTAGCAGCCCCTTCTCTAATCATTCCCATTCCAAATCTTATTCCGAATCCCATTGCAAGTCTCATTCCTCATCGCTGATTATGCAAAATCGCACTTAACAGCTCGAAGCCAAGAACGATTTAAACACAGAAAGAAAAAGTGTGCAAAATGGGGTTAAAATATATTTAAAGGTTGGATTTGTGACTCTAGAATTAGTTATAAATTTATTATAATATTTAAAATATATTTAAAGGTTGGATTATTGATCCTAGAATTGGTTATATAATTTATTATAATATCTCTAAAGAAAATTAGTCTTATAACTTACAAATACTATTTTAATAACATTTATTTCATCGATTTTTTATAGACTTTTTGTAAAAACCAAAAGAATTTTAATTCCTTCTTTTCTTAGTGTTTAAAAAATATTTAAGTAGTGGATTTTTGATTCTAAAAATAAAAATAAAATGAGGTTAAAGGTAGGCACAGTTATCACTGGAAAATAATATTTAAATAATATTCATTTCATAGATTATTCATAGACTTTCTGTAAAAACCAAAAGAATATTTAAACCTTCTCTTCTTAGAGTTTAAAAAATATTTAATTAATGGATTTTTGGTTCTAAAAATAAAAATAACATGAGGTTAAAGGCAGGCACAGTTATCACTTGAAAATAATATTTAAATAACATCTATTTCATAGATTATTTAATGTAAAAACCAATAGAATATTTAAATCTTCCCTTCTTAGTTTCCATAGACTTAAAAATCTCCTTTTCCCATGATCAGTCCCTTGATTTTCCCTCTCTGCAAGCCATTTAAGTCTTGGGGATGTATCAAACTCATGACATTGGCCAGTCCGGGCCTGGGAACTGCTCAATTGAATAACTAATCATACGAAGCTGCCGCTGTGGCAGCAACACATTTGATTATTGCACACGGCTGGCTCGCATTTTTGCATAGATACATAGATATAATATGTTAAAAAAAAAGATAGAAAGATACAACGATACAAGCGGCAGCTACAACTAAATTGATGGCTGTTTCTATCTGTTTTTTTTTTTTGCTCGCCTGTGTTGTTGTGGCAATTTTCTCACGCTTTGCATTGACAATCAGCAGAAACGACGGCATAACAGCTCAGCTCAGCTCAGCTCAGACATAACAACTTGAAGCCGAGAGAACATTTTGCAATCTGACGGCGGAATGCCAGAGATTTTTCGCCAGGCGTTCGAGTGATCAAACTGGAACGGAACTGGCTTAATTGTCAATCAAATGCGGCGGACACACAACAGTCCTCTCACGACAAGAAAGAGTTAATAAGAAATAAATAAAAGCAAATATACTTTGGTTTTATATTAAAACAAGAAAGGAAGTTATACATCCTTGCAAATTGCAATTGAAGTATAAAATTAATATCAAAATTCTGAAATAATAATAAAAATAAGGCCAAATCCCAAATTTCATGAAAATATTTTGAGAAATAGCGAAACTATGCATTTTTTTTATTATTACCCTGATTGTTCTTATGGCAGCTATAGGATATAGTCGTCTGATTTTAATGAAATTTAAATCTAAATTCTGAAATAATATTAAGTAACCAGATCCCAAGTTTGATGAAAATTGGTTAAGAAACATCGAAGTTATGAATTTTTCTATTATTTTCCCGATTGTTCCTATGGCAGCTATAGGATATAGTCGTCTAATTTTCATGAAATTGAAACTAAGATTCTGAAATAATATTAAGTGGCCAAATCCCAAATTTGATGAAAATATGTTAAGAACCTGGGGAGTTATGATATTTTTTATTATTTTCCTGATTGTACCTATTAGAGGTGGAGAACTATCAATAGTTTTATCAGCATCGATAGTGATCTAGTGTTCTTTTCCCTAAAATAGTCTGAAAAATAAGATAAAACTAATAGAATCTATTAAAATATGGAGCGCTTTTTAAAAAAGGGAATGTTTAGTGTTAAAAATCACGTAGTATCTTATTTTTCAGACGATTTTAGGGAAAAGAACACTAGATCACTATCGATGCCGATAAAACTATCGATAGTTCTCCACCTCTAGTACCTATGATATTTATTTAATTATTTCTAATAATTTACTAAGAATAATACTTAAATATACAGAAAAAATCCACCTAATAAAAGCCTCAGGAAGTCGTTCCCTTTAGAAGAAACCCCAGGGAGCAAATTAATTAATAAAAAATAAAATCATTTCCTTATAATTACTTTGGAAACATGAACTAATTTCTTCTTTGCTTTTTCTTTTTTTTCAGATGCCGGCTGCAGCTTCCCGGGTTCACCGGCTCACAGCAGCGTGGTCTTCTCCAGCGCGAATCTCACCCAGGGAACGGTGGCCTCCTACAGCTGTGAACGCGGCTTTGAGCTGCTGGGACCGGCGCGTCGTGTCTGCGACAAGGGACAGTGGGTGCCCGAGGGCATTCCCTTCTGCGGTAAGCAAAATAACAACAAAAATCAAATAAAATATATAAAAAAACACCCAAAAAAAAACCCACAAAAAACCAATACACACGACGCCAAAGACCAACAAACAAACGAAAGACTGAGCACACGAACTTGCTGTTCGTCAACTCAATTAGCGCCTTGGACTCGCATTCGGACTTGGATTCGGACTTGGACTGGGTTTTCGGTGGGAAAAGCGGGAAGGGGGAACAACTTTCACCGCCACAAAATTTGAAGCGTTCTCAAAATATCTCTACACCGAAATTTAAAATTATCAAGTTAAGACATAGAAAAATAAGGAAATAAATAGAAAAGGAAGGAAATAAAAGAAAAAGAAGGAAATAAATAAGAAAAAGAAGTAAATAAATAGAAAAATAAGGAAATAAATAGAAAAAGAATTAAATAAATAGAAAAAGAAGGAAATAAATAGAAATGGAAGGAAATAAAAAGAAAAGGAAGGAAATAAATGAAAAATTAAGTACATAAATAGAAAAAGAAGTAAATAAATAGAAAAGAAAGGAAATAAATAGAAAAAGAAGTAAATAAATAGAAAAATAAGGAAGTAAATAGAAAAATAAGTTAATAAATACAAAAATAAGGAAATAAATAGAAAAATAATAAAATAAATAGAAAAATAATGAAATAAATACAAAAAGAAGTAAATAAATAGAAAAAGTAGGAAATAAAAAGAAAAGGAAGGAAAAGGATTAGAAAAAGAAGGAAATAAATAGAAATATAAGGAAATAAACAGAAAAAGAAGTAAATAAATAGAAAAATAAGTAAATAAATATAAAAATAATTAAATAAAAAGAGTTATAAAGTTACGACAGAAAAACTAAGTAAACAAAATATCAAGACCTTCATTTAGTATTTATTTTCAAACCAGAAAACCCTCAAAATAATCTGAAATTTCTTCAAGTGCAGCCAATTCACGTTCTCTGTGTAAAAAGTAAACAAAAATAGCAAGAAAAGAGAGCAAATGGCATTCCGATTGAATGCAAAGTTGTTAACCGAAAAGCGAAACATGATTAACAAAACGCGCGAAATTGGGCTAAAAAGCAATGCGTGTGTCGAACAGAGAGAGAGAGAGAGAGAGAGAGAGAGAGAGGGAGAGAAGGGAGAGAGGAAAGGGGAAAGAGAGCCACGAGGTGGGAAGAATTCAGCTCCACAAAATTGACCCACTTTGTGTTCACAACTAAAAAAAAAAGAAAGACTTAAAACCAGTCGAGCACGAAAACAAACAAAATGAATTCTAAATCAATTTCCAAACGAGACATGCACTTCCGTGAAATACAAGAATTGATTGACACAAACAGAGCAGCTGGAAAGGGATTTCTATAGTGAATCCATGAATGAATAAATGAATGAATGAATGAGTGCACGAATGAGTGAATGAATAAACTGAGGCTCAAAAAAAAAGGGGCGGCAATTCAACGATCCATCAAACTTATTGACGTCCCCCTTTCTGTATAGAAAAGATATTAATAAAGATCAAGATAAAGACATTCGATCGACACAGTAGTAGGTGTTAAAAAGCATACATAATGCCATGGGAACTAACTGAATTTATAGGAATTTTTAAGGTATTTTTTAATTTTTTATTTGTTTAAACAGAAAAATAAAAGATTTAATTGTTTAGACATTTTTTAGGTACTTATAATCTATTTAATTTGATAAAAGGAAAGTTTAAATAATATTTTAAAAAATAGAAAAGCTTTAGAAAGTTTAAATAAAGTTTAAATAATCTTTAAAAAATAGAAGAAAAAATTAGAAATTAATTGAAATTCTTTCAGGAATTGTTTTAGCTGAAGAAAACTGTCAGAAATAAAGGGAAAATCAAGAAATTGATTAAAAAATGAGAAAAGTAAAGCTTAAAAAATCCTTAAAAAATAAAAGAAGCTTTAGAAATTCATTTAATTTCTGTCAGGAATTTTTTAAGCTGAAGAAAACTGTCAGAAAAAAAAAGGAAAATTAAGAAATTTATTGAAAAAGGAAAAAATGAAAGCCTAAATAATCTTTTAAAAATAGAAAAGCTTTAGAAATTAATTTAAATTCTTTTTAGAAATATTTTTCAGCTGAAGAAAACTGTCAGAAAAAAGAGAAAGAAAAGCTTAAAAAATAGAAAAGCTTTAGAAATTTATTTAAATTCTTTAAGGAATATTTTCAGCTGAAGAAACCTGTCAGAAATAAAGGAATAATCAAGAAATTGATTAAAAGTCTTAAGTAATTACTTAGTTTCCTAGAACAAAATCTAAAAGGAAGAAGAAGAACAGGAAAACTATAAGAAATAACAAAAATTCGTAAAAAAGCCTAAGATTTTTGTACTTTAATTAATAAAATAAAAGCTGAATAATAGTACTCCATTTTTAAACACACACAAAACAGAATATAGATCATAAAATTAATTATATCAAAACCCTCAAGTGGTAGACAATCATTTATAATAATTTTTTTCAAGAGAAAAATAGAACTCTCCCCCAACCCCTGTTCGATCTTTGGGTTTTTAGACCAAAATTCAAGCGTTTTTTTTTTATTGTTGATTGCACTCTGTGATGACGCGGGGAAAAGAAAAGGAAAACAGGAAAACAAAAGCTGAAAGCGATTTCCGACCTGAAAATTGCTTTTGGAATTCGACTTAAAATTCGAACATGACACAGCGGGCAGCAGGCAGACATCTGGCAATGGGAAATTAATTAAAAGCAATTAAAAGGCATTTGTCACACCGCCACAAGCACAGGCACAGGCACACACCTGCTGGGCCGAGAGAGCATTAGATATAAGATAAAAGATAAAAGATATAAGATATATACTATATATGCTCGAGAAAGCCGAAGCCAAACTCTTGGCATATCTTATCCGACAGATGCATCTGATTAATGAATCCCCAATGCCGCAAAAGTGCGTGGCGAGCGATGTAATTAAGCGCCGGCAAGTAAAAGTTGAGCCGAGTTGGCTTCGAGTGGAGCCGCCATTAAATTTCACTTTTGCTTTTGGCCACAACTCCATCTTTGTGGCCAAAAAAAAAAAGGCTCAGTCGCAGTCAGACCTGAAACAATGGCCAGAACGAAGGTCTCTTGACAAATTCGCCAGACCAGAACATCATCGCTAGCTTGGCTTGGTTTCTTCTGGTTTGTTTGGTCTCTGCCTTTGGCCACAAAACCGTGTCAGGGCCCGCAGCCAATTAGCCGGGCCTTGGGCCCAGCTTGGGAACTCTGGCCTGGCCTGGCTGTCTGCTGCATCTTGCTTTGAATTCCCAAATAATTACCTATGACCCCTATTTGTTACACTGCAAATCTTTTTTATAGCTTCAAAATTCTAATAATAATATTTTTAATGAATTTAACATTTTATTTTTGATTTATTTCAGTTTTAAATGTGGCCGCTGGCAAGGCTCCCATGCAAATATCCACAGAGGGTGCTGGTGCCCCACAAAAGGCCATCGATGGCTCTACCTCTGCCTTCTTTACACCGGAGACCTGCTCTTTGACCAAGGCAGAGCGTTCGCCCTGGTGGTATGTCAATCTTTTGGAGCCTTATATGGTCCAGTTGGTGCGCCTGGACTTTGGCAAGTCCTGTTGTGGTGAGTAAATAAATAATTTAGGAGTAAAATATATAATAATTCATTAAATTAGAATAAATATATTGGAAAATATATGAAGTTTAAGGCTTTAAGTTCTTTAAAAGTAAGCCTATATTTTTTAAAATAATTTCCCCTAAATATTTAAAGAGAAAACTATGATAATTCATTAAACTAGCATACATTTTTAACAAAATACATAAAATTTAAGGCCTTAAGTTCTTTAAAAATAATCCTATATTTTTTTAAATAGTTTTCCCAGGCTACAAATATTTTAGGAGTAATATAAATAAAAATTAATTAAATTAGCATAAATATTTAACAAAATACATCATATTTAAGGCTTAAAGTTCTTTAGAATTTTATTTTTTTTTATAATAATATTCCCCTAAATATTTAAGGAGAAATATATAATAATTCATTAAATTAGCATAAATATTTAACAAAATACATCAAATTTAAGGCTTAAAATTCTTTAGAATTTTATTATTTTTTATTATAATATTCCCCTGAATATTTAAGGAGAAAAATATAATAATTCACTAAATTAGTATAAATATTTAACAAAATACATGAAGTTTAAGGCCTAAAGTTCTTTAGAAGTAAGCCTATAATTTTTTAAATAATTTTCCCAGCCTAAAAATATTTTAGAAGTAATATAAATAAAAATAAATTAAATTAGAACAAATATTTAACAAAGTACATACAATTTAAGGCTTAAAGTTCCTTAGTATTGTATTATTTTATTAAATAATATTCCCCTAAATATTTAAGGCGAAAAATATAATAATTCATTAAATTAGCATAAATATTTACCAAAATACATCAAATTTAAGGCTTAAAGTTCTTTAGAAGTAAGCAAATATTAAAAAAAAATATTCCATAAATATTTAAGGGGAAAAATATAATAATTCATTAAATTAGCATAAATATTTAACGAAATACATCTAATATAAATAAAAATTAACTAAATTAGCATAAATATTTAACAAAATACATAAAATTTAAGGCTTAAAGTTCTTTAGAAGTAAGCCTATAATTTTTTAAATAATTTTCCCAGCCTAAAAAGCGAGAGTCACCGCAATTACTTCATCTCGTTTATAAAATCCAAGCCAAAACCATAATTATTCTGTAGCCAGAAATTTCTGCCAGGTTTGTGGCCAAGAGTGGCGCTTAGTGAAAGACAACGACGACGACGACGACGAAGCCAGGCAAATTGATTTAAATTGCGAAACTTTTCGCTTTTAATAAAACCGCAGTCAGAGTTGTCCCCCAGAGGCCCAACCCTAAACCTGTAGCCGAGCTCACATGCTGATGCTGAATTGGTTAGTGGATAGTGGATATTGGAGGCCGGATTATGGGGACCTGCTTGGACCGCATTCTCTGGGAAGGAAACTCTCTCGACGACGCTGCACAGTTCAATGCCCCGTTTTCCCGAGGTTTCCCAGTTTTCAATTTTGTTTTCCAAATGTTTGTCTGGAAAAATGGCAAATGCTGCGCACGAGGAGCAGCAAGCAGCAGCCAGAAAAAAAAGGGTTGCCGAAATAATGCACAGAGTAAACAACTGCCAGCGCAAGTTTTCCCTAATGCTTTCACTTGCCAGCAACCTGAAGTTCCCCCAACTCCATCGACATCGCCATCGCCATTGCCATCTCCTCCTCGATCGAGGCGGCTTGTTATGTGATTTTCGTGCGGCTTTTGCGACGACAGCCAAGACAAAGACGAAGACGAAGACGGAGACTTCGACTTCGACTTGGACTTGTACTTGGACTTCCACTTCGACTTCGAAGACCAAAATAAAAATTTATATATATAAAAAAAACCCCCTCAGACCTAGTGAGTCAGTCAGTGCAGGCCGAAAATTTATGATTACTTTCACTTGGCTGAGGCTGAGGCTGGTGTTGAAGCTGCTGCTGAAGCTGCTGCTGCTGCTGCTGAAGCTGAACCCGCCTGACCCGCTGACAGACAAAGCCATAACCATAATAATGACAACGATGGCAGTGGGAATACCAATAGAAATGGCTACAGCCCAAGCTGCACTTTTACACTGCCAGAAACTAAGAGAAAACTAATAGGAAAGACAAGAACAAAGAGCTTAGGGAGACTTTAAGGCGTATAACTGATCAATTTTAGGCTTAAAATTACAACAAAAGTTTAGTTAATGCTATAAATGGGTTTTTAATATATTTAACTTGTAAATAATAGTTTTAATTTGATAAATTAACTTAAAATAATTAAATAAAAAATCCCTCAAGATAGCTGTTAATTTTTTAAGGCAAATTACTATTAAATTCTAAGCTTAAAATTGCCTGATCAATTTAATTACTGCTTTAAATGTGTTTATAATATATTTAAATTGTAATTTATATTTTTAATTTGATAAATTAACTTAAAATAATTAAATAAAAAATCCCTCAAGTTATCTATCAATTTTATCTTTAAGCTACTTTCTATTTACAGTCTAAAAAATAACCCTAAGGCAAGTTACTATTAAATTCTAAGCTTGAAAATACAAGAAAAACTAGTTACCAAGTTAATAAAACATTTAACTTGTAAATAATATTTTTTAATTGATAAAATAACTTGAATTAATTGTTTAAAAAATCCCTCAAGCTATCTATCAATTTTATATTTAAGATAATTTCTTTTATAAACCAAAAAATTAAACCTATTCCTTAATTCTCTCCTTTTCAGGCAACAAACCCGCCACCATAGTCGTACGTGTGGGCAACAATCGTCCCGATCTGGGCACAAATCCCATATGCAATCGCTTCACTGGTCTACTGGAGGCTGGTCAGCCTCTCTTCCTGCCCTGCAATCCACCCATGCCGGGTGCCTTTGTTTCTGTGCACTTGGAGAACAGCACACCGAATCCTTTGTCCATTTGCGAGGCCTTCGTTTACACCGATCAAGCATTGCCCATTGAACGTTGTCCCACCTTCAGGGATCAGCCACCGGGTGCCTTGGCTTCCTACAATGGCAAATGCTATATTTTCTATAATCGTCAGCCTTTGAATTTCCTGGATGCACTCTCCTTCTGCCGCTCTCGAGGTGGCACTTTGATAAGCGAGAGCAACCCAGCGCTGCAGGGTTTCATAAGCTGGGAACTGTGGCGACGCCATCGAAGCGATGTTAGCTCTCAGTATTGGATGGGAGCTGTAAGAGATGGCAGCGATCGCAGCAGCTGGAAGTGGGTGAATGGGGATGAGCTCACAGTTTCGTTTTGGAGTCATCCTGGCGGCGATGAGGACTGTGCACGATTCGATGGCTCCAAGGGTTGGCTGTGGAGCGACACCAATTGCAATACGCTGCTGAACTTTATCTGTCAGCATCAGCCAAAGACGTGTGGCAGGCCAGAGCAGCCGCCCAACTCAACGATGGTGGCACTCAATGGTTTTGAGGTCGGAGCTCAGATTAAATACAGCTGCGATGCAAATCATTTGCTGGTGGGTCCCGCGACGCGTACTTGTCTGGAGACGGGCTTCTACAACGAATTTCCGCCGGTGTGCAAGTGTAAGTAGAGAAATTCCTTAAGAAATTGTTATATTATATATGGAAATTTATGGTTTTTATTGATTATCCTTGCACAGACATTGAGTGCGGCCTGCCTGCCAGCATTGCCCATGGCTCATATTCGCTGTTGAACAACACCGTTGGCTACCTGAGCCTCGTCAAGTACTCCTGCGAGGAGGGTTACGAGATGATTGGACGCGCCTTGCTCACCTGTGACTTTGATGAGCGTTGGAATGGACCGCCGCCACGCTGCGAGAGTGAGTTAAAGCCTGATCTTGTTTATATATCAATTAAATATTTCTAAATCTAATTTGTTTTTCTTTCCTCTCTTTGTCAGTTGTGGAATGCGACACTCTGCCGGGTAACTATTACAACACCATCATTCATGCACCGAACGGCACCTACTATGGCTCCAAGGCGGAGGTTAGCTGTCCGCCTGGTTATCGCATGGAGGGACCTCGAGTTCTCAGCTGCCTGGCCAGTGGTCAGTGGAGTAGCGCCCTGCCGCGTTGTATTAAGCTGGAGCCATCCACACAGCCCACAGCGGCACCCACAGTGCCTTCATCGGTGGCCACGCCGCCACCCTTCCGTCCTAAGGTTGTGGTGTCCAGTTCTAGCTCTAGTTCGACCACCAGCCGCACGCCCTACCGACCTGTGGTGTCTACCGCCAGCAGCGGTGGCAGCAGCAGCAGCACTGTGGGCACATACCCAAGTCTTAGGCCCACGCAGGTGGAAATTAATGGAGAATGTGAGTAGAAGGAGTTGTCAGCAGAATGAGAAGAACTTAATTTACACTCTTTTATTTTTTACAGCTGAATCTGAGGAGGATATTATCAATGTGCCTGTGCCTGGCACTGTTCGCGAGGAGTTCCCGCCGCGTCGCACTGTTCGACCCGTGCTTATACCCAAGAAACCGAGCAGCAGCAGCACACCGGCGGCCACTCCGACCACGCAGCATGTCCCTCAACCGCCGCAGGTGCCCTCTACCTATGCTCCATCACCGCCACGCAGTCGTCCCAGCGGTGCTCCGGTGGAGACAACCACCAGGAATACACAGCAGATTATTGCCAACTCGCATCCGCAGGATAATGAGATTCCCGACAGTGTCAACATCCAGCAGAATCAGTCGCCCAATGTCAATGTTCCATTTGCCGTCGACAATCCCGATCGCAAGGAGACCAAGGAGGCTAAGCTCAATCTGGGCGCCATTGTGGCTCTGGGTGCTTTCGGTGGCTTTGTTTTCCTGGCCGCCGTCATCACAACGATCGTGATTCTGGTGCGAAGGTGAGTCTGAGTCTGAAGTTTGAGCTTTATATGAATAATACTGTGGATCTGAGGATCAGTCGAGGTCGATTTCCAAATGATTTCAATGATTTTTTATCGATTCTAGCATTTGATCTCAAAAAATTGGGTAATATTTTTGATATTTTAATATTTCAAAAAGTTATAGTGGGATTATTTCAAATTTTATCTTTGATTTATAGAAATTTTGCAGTTTAACTCGAATTTAATTTGAAATTATTAATTATTTCGATAACCATCGACCTTTAAAGGATAAGTGTTGATTATTGATCGACAATTTTCTATAATTTATCGAGTTATTAATTATTTCGATAACCATCGGCCTTTAAAGGATAAGTGTTGATTATTGATCTTTAATATTCGATAACTTATCGAGTTATTATGGGATTTTTTAAATTGTATTTTTGATTTATAGAAATTTTTGCAGTTTAACTCAAATTTAATTTGAAAATTCTAATTATTTCGATAACAATCGACTTTTGAAGGATAAGTGTTGATTATTGATCGACAACAATCGATAACTTATCGATAACTATTCGATAACTTTTATATTTAACATGCTTGAGAACTGGATTTTGGACCATGATTGATCCGTTTTTTTGTCTGTGTGTGTGGAGCAAAGTCGATCGTTGTCGGGTTGTCACCACCTGCCCACCACCACCACCAACCACACCCGTTCTCTCTCAGAACCGCTCCCGTTCCCCGGTCCCTGTCCCCCCACACACACTGTACCCCGTCTCAGGTTTCTCTCTTTATGTCTCTTTTATCTCTATTATTGCTCTTGCTTTCGGTTACCCCTCGCTTTCTCGCTCTCTCTCTCTCTCTCATATTCACTTGTTTTTTTAGCTCGATCAAAGAGAGTCTCTCACGCACACGTACACACACGCAAACGCACAGGCACACGCACAGGCACACGCACACGCACACACCTACCACCTCGAAACATCGAAACGCTTTCTCTTTTTCTCTCGTTGTACAACAACTCTCTTTTTTCGTTTTTGCTTCTCCCACTCTTCTGTACTTTTTGGCAAAACCAAAACCGTCAGCACCCCGAACAGCCAACGGCGGCACCTAGCCAAACACTTAACTGCTTACCAACATCATCATGCTCATCATCGTCACCACCACCAGCAGCTCCACCAGCACCACCAGCACCACCAGTACCACCAGTACCAGTACCAGATCCACCAGCAACAGCAACAGCAACAGCAACAGCAGAAGTACCACCTCCAGTCGAAGTATCAGCAGCAGCAGCAGGAACACAGCCAGACGAAGGGGATCCGGAGCGGGAACAGCATCGGCATTGGCCTCGGGCTCAGCTTTGGCCTCGGGAAGAGATCTGGCGGTGGTATACCGCGTCCCAGCCGATTGCCCAGCTATGCCACGGCGACGGCCACCAGCGCCACCAGCTATGCGTCCACGGCCCAATTGACCAGCACCAAGGGCAACGGCGGCGGCGGCGGCGCTGGTTACAGCAGCTACGGTAGCATCACCTCCAGGCGTAATCCAGATAATCCGGATCAGGATTATAGAGACCCCAATTCCCTGTGGTACAGTGTGCTGGCTTTGCCCTTCGATGACCAGAAGCTGGGCAGGAGGGAGTTTAGCAGCTATGGACGAGGGTATAGGACTCGGGCTGGGCTTTTTAGCAGCTCAACGACTACGACACACATGTAACCCAAGGGATGGCATCAGGAGATAACCACCAAAGAGGAATAGAGAAAGAGAGAGAGGAAGCCAAAACACACAACCTGGAGACTACCTGGCCAAGAAACCACAACGAGTGCCAAAGAGATGCATCAACGAACCCAAAAAAACGAAAGGAAGAGTTAGGAAAAGCAGAAAAAATGGGGAAATTTAAGAAAAATCTAAGAAAATCGAAGTAAAACTAAGAAAACCCCAGAAGAGTCATGAAAAATCAAGATATTAATCAAGAAAATAAGTAAATTTAAGGAAAAATTGAAAGAAAAACGAAGAACTTCCAGGAAAAGCGAAAAAATACCAAGAAAGTCAATCAATCAGTCAGTCAATCAACTAAGAACTATCAAAGCGGCCATAAATATGCACAAAATGTAAGCAGCCCAAGAACACAACCAAGAACAACACCACACCAAACAAACAATCAATCAATCAGTCAGACAGTCAATCAAACCAAACAATCAACACTGAAACACCAAACAAACCAAAACAAAACAAAAACAAACTGCTGCGAATGCTGTGGGCTGTGAGGCGATTCCTACTCCTGGCTGTTTGCACCTTCAACCCATCAAGCCATCAATTCATCCGTTCAATCACACACCCATCAATCATATCACACACACACATACACACGCACACTCTCTGTGGGGACTCTCTCGCTCTCGCTCTCGCTTTCTCTCACACTGCACGCCTGGTTCTCGATCGCTCTGTTTCTGTCTCTGTCTTTGTTTTCTTTGTAGTCTGCCTGCCTGTCTCTTTCCCACCTCTCTATCCTATCTGTCTCTGTCTCATTTCACTCTGTGTGTGCTTAGTGCCTAACCCCCCACCATTTGCTGCCTGAACTTTGTGACTAACCCCAAACCAACCAAACACCTTCGTCCTGGCATTCAGAAAAATATATATTTTGTATAATTTTGACTCTCAAGAAGCTCACTAAATATGGAAATCGATATTTCTTGATACCTTTTCCTACAGAAATCGAACCACTCAACACTATCGCCATCGCGCCTCGCCCGACTGCAATACCGTGGCCAGCTTCGACAGTTCCACTTCCGGATCCCGCAACGGACTCAACAGGTGAGCAACGATTCAAATTTCCAGCGATTTCTGATTACTATTAATCCTTTAAATCCTTTAATTTCTTTAAAAGTAATCGAAAATCGGTGAAATGTGAAATTAATTATCGATAATTATCAATATTAATCAAATCTCCAGAGAAAAATAGCTGAAGAAATAAATTATCGATAATTATCAATATCAATCAAATTTCCAGAGATTTCCGATTACTTTTAATCCTTTAAACCCTTAAAAGTAATCGGAAATCGCTGGAGATTTGAAATTAATTATCGATAATTATTAATATCAATTTATTTCATTTATTATTTATTATTTTATAGGTACTACCGCCAAGCCTGGGAGAACCTGCACGAGTCCGCCTCGAAGAACAGCTCGCACAATGCCCTGCGTCGCAAGGAGACCCTCGATCCGCCGAGCATGACACGTTCCCGGGACAATCTGCGCGACAATATGCAGCGTTCCCGCGAGAATCTGGACAGGTGGGTCTCCAAAATTAAGGAAAAATAGTTCCATTTATTTATAATTAATTTACTTTTCGTACAGATGCGGCCGTGACAACTATGGCATGCGCGACGACTCCGAAATGGTGGTCTCCGACGTGTGTCTGAAGGGCGAGAAGAAGCGTCACCATCACCATCACCACAAGAGCAGCTCCCGCAATGGCGATTATCGCGATCAGTCCTCCGGCAGACGCGAACACCACCGACATAGTGGCGGCGGCGGCGGCGGTGGAGGTGGTGGCGGCCACTATTGACCAACTATGGTCATCACCATCAATGTGGAGCGGCAGTAGCCCAAAAAATAAGAAACGAAGAACACGAGGAGAAGTCAGAAGAGTAGGAAGTCGGATTTGGAATACGAAAATCTGAGAGCTGCAGCAGCGAGCGCGCAACAACGAAACGTTTTTTGTTTAATTTTAGCAACAGTTTTTTTTTCGCGCTTTAGTTTTATGTAAGAAATGAGATCAAGCCAGTGGAGGAGACTTTTCTGTTCATAGCGAAAACATATAGTAGCAAGAGGAGGTCCTTTAACTTGCAAGTCAATTACTTAGCTATATTCAAGGGGGAGAGTTCTCAAAGATATCTGAAGACAAGCGAGCTGTAGTAAGGAGAGAACTCTAAGATTCTGAGAGAGATTTTAAAGATCTCTTTAAAGATTTCGAAAAGTTTCCTTGGAGTTTAAAAACAAATTCATTTGGTGCAATAATCCAAGGGAAATAGGATCATCTTTCACTTTCCTTGAACTATGGCTTTCAGTTCCCAGATTCTTGTGGAATTTTATCCCCCAAAAGATATGTTTATCGTTAAGCACTCGGCCCGAAACTCGTATAATTTATTCGCAAAGCTTTCATAAGGTTCTTAGTTAAATTTTCTCTATGAATTAGTTTTATGTAAAGAGACGCGTCCACAAACAAATAACAAAAGAAGGAAAGGCGAGGCGTAGTAATTAGTTGCAAAGCACCGCACACACACACATAAACACACCTCGAACAACCCCACAATCCCTTCCAGCAATGCTCACCACACACACCTTCCCCCGTCTTCACTCTCCCCCCAGCAAGCAGGATCACAGCTGCAGCCAAATTATGTGCAACTTGGTTTCGTTTGAGGTCTCAAGCCAAATCGACTTGCTCATAGTCGCAAATTAGTTACGTAAAACCCCCTACACACTAGATAGAATCGAACGAAGAAGAAGCCTCCATCCAAAAGTCTAGAGGAAATCGAACTTGAAATCGAAACACACTCCATTCCATTCCATTCCATTTCTCTATTTAGTAACCATTATTATTTTTGTATCCCCACTATTATCATTATATTATATGTGTATCGCCCTGTATTTGTATTTCTAGAGCCTTTTGTAATATTTAGAGTTTGTTTTCGAGTGTGTATCGCCAGGGAGACGCCCGGGCATGCAATATTATTTGAATTTCGTGCATTATTTCCAATGTAAATAATAATAATTTATTTCATAAATAAAAGAATGAATATTTTTACTAAAAAAAGGTTTTATAATTTATTAGCGGCTAGAGGAAAATGTATTAAATGTTCAAAAAGAGCGGTTCAATAAAGTATGCCCGCCTTCTTTGCTCTCAAAAAACGCCGAAGAACATGTGACAACGGCGGTCACACTTGTTATTTGAGAGTCTTATCGATATTTTGGCCACATCGCATACACTTAGATATTTTTGCAATCCATTTTATATACTGTGTGACATCGATAGCAAGATGGTAGCTTAAGCAGAAAAAATACTTAAATAACTAATGTGTGAAATCGATAAGCAGCTGGCAGCATGCGGGTAAAAAATACTAAACTAACTAATGAGTGATATCGATAAGCATGCGGAGAAAAAATACCAAACTAAACATAATTGTCAACAGAGTGCGACCGAATAATTAGTGTGAAAACAAGTAAATATTAAAAATATAATTTAAAAATATCGATATTTGATGTATAACAGGTTACAAAAGTATCTTGATAAAAATATTTATTTATTAAAAATACTTTGTGAAAATATCGATATTTTAGGGCTTAAAAATATATTGATAAAAATATTTATTTTCTTAGGAACGTATCGATTATCGATATATCGGTTGCAACCATTATCAACAACCCTACTTCCGCCTCTCTTTCTTTTTCTACCGTTCGCCTCTCAAGATGGTGCGTTAAAATTCCACGTTCGTCCAAAATAAAATCACTCAGATTCCCGGCCATCCGTGACAATTTCGTGATAAAAACATAACAATTCCAAGGAACTTTCGATGAGGATTACGAATTAAATTAAATTTCACGAGTGGCAAGCGGCCAGCGGCGGGAATTTGAGTGTTTATATTATGATTGGCAACAGCGGCATTAATGAAAAGTGATAATAATCTTTTTGTTTTGTGTTTTCTGTGTCCACCCTTATAGACGAAGGGTACATCCAGCTTTGGTAAACGCCACAATAAGACGCACACCCTGTGCCGTCGCTGTGGCCGCAGCTCCTACCACATCCAGAAGTCGACGTGCGCCCAGTGCGGCTACCCCGCCGCCAAGTTGCGTTCCTGTGAGTATCCTCTGTGGCCTGCACATAATATGTATTGTTGCTAATTAATGTTCTTTCGCTTCAAAACAGACAACTGGTCGGTGAAGGCCAAGAGGAGGAAGACCACCGGCACCGGTCGCATGCGCCACCTGAAGGTTGTGCGCCGTCGCTTCCGCAACGGATTCCGCGAGGGAACCCAGGCCAAGCCCAAGAAGGCCGTCCAGGCCGGCAAATAGGCATGGGTGGGGAATAGCTGCTCCTCCTTCGTCACACCACATAAAACATATAAAAAATAGCTGATAAATCTTCAGAAATGGCCGCCGGCAGAGCCGAAACGCCCAAAAACAACCAACTGTCGCCGCCGGCAAGCTAATAAAAGATCGAGGATAATAAATGTTCGTTTTTTTTTTAACTAAGTGAATAATGGTGATTATTTTTTTTATGTGAAAGAAAAGTGCATGAAATGTGAAGAAAATTCCACGAAAAGCAAGCAAATCAGCAGACAAAATGCTTCAAATGCAAAAATTAAGAACCTAACCTCGACAAAGCCGTTATGTTTCCAGTGCTTATTCCAGTGGTAATGGAAACCCAAGCATTGTAGTTGTTTTTTTTTTTTTTTTTATTTAACTGAAACCTCGTGGAAGTGGCTCTGGAAACCTGACTACGCCTCGCCGCATTTACCAGCTAAAAGTTATCGCCGATCATTAAGTGCTTTTTTTTCTGTTTAATGAAACGAAAAACCAAATGTTTACGCAGCTTTTCGTATGAATATCAAATTTCTTTGCTTAATTGTGAATTTATTATTTGAATTATTTGCCTTTACAAAGTGTTTCTGCGTAAATTCAATTTAAAATCTGTTTTTGCAAACGTTGGCTTGCCATATTCAATTTTTATGTATTGTTAATGATCTTATTTAAATTATTTACATATTCAAATGGCCTTCAAGCTCATTTTTACCGTATTTCAATTATTATTTACTTGGTTAATTGATCTTTGAGCACATTGAGCTGGTGAATTCGGTTTTATAAGGAACCTTTTATTATTCTGTTGATTTGCTTGCCGTGGATTAGGGATAAAAAGGTTTCTAAACCTTAAGCGGAATAGAAGGAGAGGGAAAATAGCTGCTGCTTCATCAGGCGACCAAAGAGTGAGTATGAAGTAAGAATTCCGCTGAAAAGCAGGAAGAGATCCGTGTACAGGGAGGCAACCCTACCAATCACTGTCCAGGGCTGGCCAAGGCTTTCGGACATGGTCATCGATTTGTGCGAGAAGATCAGCATGATGGCATTGGGGAAGCGAATGCCATGGACAGCCTCGATATCCTCGGAAGCGCTGCTCGTGCTGAACTGCCAGCGGAGGTTCTTTTCCAGCGAGAAGGCCGTAAACCAGGCATCTTTAAGGGAATAATTATAAAAAATATAAACTTAAAAATAATAAATAAAAAGAAATACTAAAATTTACTCGACTTTGTTTTAATTTGATGGGCATCACTGGTGGCCAGTAGGATGACGTTTCCACAAAAACAGCGACATAGCTGCATTTTTCTCCCAATATTGCAAAATAGCTAGATGGGCATCACTGGCAGTTAGTAAGATGCCATTTTGTCCCAACAGAACGTTATAGCTAAATGAGCATCACTGGCAGTTAGTAAGATGCAATTTTGTCCCAACAGAACTTTATAGCTAAATGGGCATCACTGGCAGTTAGTAAGATGCATTTTTTCCCAACAGAGCTTTATAGCTAAATGAGCATCACTGGCAGTTGGTAAATGCCTTTTTGTCCCAACAGAGCTTTATAGCTAAATGGGCATCACTGGTAGTTAGTAAGATGCCTTTTTGTCCCAACAGAACTTTATAGCTAAATGAGCATCACTGGCCGTTAGTAAGATGCCTTTTTGTCCCAACAGAGCTTTATAGCTAAATGAGCATCACTGGCAGTTAGTAAGATGCCTTTTTGCCCCAACAGAGCTTTATAGCTAAATGAGCATCACTGGCAGTTAGTAAGATGTCATTTTGTCCCAACAGAGCTTTATAGCTAAATGAGCATCACTGGCAATTAGTAAGATGCCTTTTTGTCCCAACAGAAAGTTATAGCTAAATGAGCATCACTGACAGTTAGTCGTCCGATGCCATAAAATTTTTCCTAACTTATATTACGTCAAATTCATTTTACATTTTACATTTGACATGACAAAATTTTACATTTTGAACCCACTTTCTACATTTGGTTACATTTGACATGTAATTTTACATTTTACATTTGACATTTTACATGTAGATAAAAAATACTAAATTAATTAGAAATGGTCACACTTTGAAAAATATACCATCTAAATTTGACCTGGTCCCACTGAAAAAAAACCGCCAAATTCAAATTTAAATTTAAATTTATTTATTTTCTTTTCTTTTTATAAACGAGTTGTTATTGTTAGTAAAAAATACACCATCGGCTTTTGTAACATATTTATTTATTTTACAGCATTCATTAAATTAATATACAAAAAAAAACGTACATTCGACCTTTTTTTTTAAAGTAAGCTTAAGCTTAGCCTAAGAAACAAGGGTCTTGGAACTCTCTGCGGGCTTCTCTCGGTTGTTAAGCAAGCAAAGGTAATATCGCACATCAAGCAGTGATTATGACTACGAAAGGGTTATTATCTCTCTTTCTCATGCGTCGCTCGAGTTTTTGTTGACTAACAATACAAGTTACAAAGTATAAAGCGTTCGACTATAGCCTAGGGGGATAATGGTAAGGATAAGGATCAGGGATGTGGGGTTTATCGCCAGGTTAACTTAACATAAATTGCCACTAAATGCTAAGAAGACATTTACACATTTTTTTTACAAGCTAAGAAAGTGTCGCAAATAACTCTAATCGGAGTGCGGATGCTGCTGTTGATTTGGATTCGATTTCGCAGGGAGCAGGACAATGCTAGTGGCCTTTGTTGTCGTGGTGGCTTCCTCTGACGGCGTCAAAGCTGGCTTAGCCACAGCAGCGGCAGGTCGCTTGATGAGCAGCTTCTTCAGATTCTGAAAGGGCGCATCGAAAAGCACCGTCAGAGCCACAGAGGCCAGGAAAATCGATATAAACTCGTTGGTGTCGAGCTGCAAAGGAAAATAAGTTAGCAAATTTGTTTTTAAAGGTTTTGCCTCACAATAACTCACAATAATCGAAACAAAGTTGTAATAATGATGAATGTGACGCCTGCGGCCCACATTAAAGAAAAAGACAGGAAACTGCGTCAAATAAATGGCATACGAGAGCTTTGTGGACACCTGAAAACCGCGCCAGGCAAACAGCTTCGTGAGTCTATCTGAAAATTAAAGAAATTACTCATTAAAACTCCTTTTCTCTAAGCCAAACTTAGGGTAAACTCACTTTTGTAGCCATTATGCGAGACAAAAACAATCCAGGAGAAGAACAGGCACCAGGCAATGGGCGCAAAGGCTGCATAAATGGCAGCATGCGTGGAATTATACACATAATTGATGTCACCCATCGGGGCAGGCCCCAGCAGCGAGGCCAGCACACAAACGGTGGCCACCAACCAACCCAGCTTCAGCTGCAGGCTGCTCAGTCTGGCATTTTGATACTTTCGCAGGACATAGCCCAGCAGAATGCCCATTATATAAACCGTAGAGCGATGGGGAGGAAAGGAGTACATGTAGTCGGCAGTGCGGAACAAACGCTGGATGCTAGAAGAGATTTTTGAGTTAAAAAAGCTTCTATAAATCATTTCTAAACAAAAAACTTACTTGGTGCCAAAGTAAATATAATTCGAAAGCTGATTAACAATCGTTGTGTAATATCTTGCCGCTGTGCCCACCGTGCAGAGCAACAACAAAGCCATTAATCCACGACGTGGCCAACGCCACAGACCAAGGATCAGCAAAGGAGCCACCGCAAAGAGCTCGGTGTCAATGCCCAAATGATGCGTGTGCGTTAAACACATTTCACTGAAGCCAAAGTAGTTGTGAATGAAGAGTAGATTGCGCCACCAGTTCTTCTTGCAAATATCCGCATGATGACCCACCACCAGGTTCCATTGAGGACCACTGCCCCACAGGGGCAGGACATAGGTGCAAAAGAGTATCAAGGCAGCCAGGGGAGGAACAATCCTACAAAAAACAAAGAGAATTCATTAAAATACTTTATAAAATGTAATAATAACAAGAATTCTAACCTCATTAAGCGACTTATGTACTCATTCTTCAACCGAATGGGCTGCTGCTTCATCAGGCGACCGAACAGCGAGTAGGCTGTCAGCATTCCACTGAAAAGCAAAAAGGGATCCGTGTACAGGGAGGCCGCTCTACCTATCACAGTCCACGGTTGGCCCAGACTCTCAGACATGGCCGTGCGATTGTTGTAGGGATTAAAGAACATGGCCATCGATTTGTGTGAGAAAATCAGCATAATGGCATTGAGAAAACGTATGCCATGCACAGCCTCGATGTCACCAGGAGCGCTGCTGGTGCTAAACAGCCAGCGTAGGTTTTTATCCAGCGAGAAGGCCGTGAACCAGGCATCTGTGGGGAAGAATATATTAATTAATTTATTAATTCAATGAATTAATTATATTTTACTCACTCTGCTTGGCCTGCGACTTGGTAGAACGATCATAAATGGTCGAAAGTATGGCTATGGAGAGTATGAGGACAAAGAAACGCACTGCCCAGGTGGTATTCCTGTCCCAAGGCCGCTGATCTCGCACCTGACACATCTGCGGCTCTACGCGTACATTGAAGCTAATCCCTGTGGAGGTTGTTTGATTGTTAAGATACTCCGCCACACTGTACTCCACATCGCGGGGAGAGCAGCCAGAGGGCACACACAATCCCCAGTTGATCAGGGAATAGCGGGGGACACGGTGTCCAGGCTGTAAAATATTAAAAAAATTAAGAAAATTAAAAGTAAGCGACAATTCTTGGCAATTAAGTAGGAATGGCAATGAATCACAGGTGTTGTTGACCCCCTGTTACATCGACACAAAGCTTAGACAAGCGGGCATTAAGGCAATTCCATTAAGCAAAGTCGCGCGAGTGAGTTTGTTGTCTAATTTACATTATAACAAAATTTATAAAAAGCAAAAAATACAACAAATAACAAAATTGAAACAAAGAAACAACGTAAAACTCGTTTTTAATGCAAATTTTGGCTTAATGATTTAATTTATGGAGCATAGCCTTTTGAGAAATCATTAAAATAAATTATAAAAGAAGAAATAATCAAGGAATATTAATATAAAATATTTATAAAAATGTTTCTAAATAAGCAAATAATTTAAGAAATATTAAATATTAAATAAAATAAAATAAAATGCAAATAAAATTTAAAATCAATTAAAATTAATTGTTTTTTAATTTTTCACAACTTAGAAAAAACAAAAAAAAAATGTTTTTGTCTAGAAAATGGCTAAACAAACACAAATAAACACAACAATGCTATCGATATCGAAATTAATGTTTTTTTGGCCAATATATGATTTTTCAATTTTGCAATTGCCCTTTTAAAATTTCAGAACATGTCTAGATTGATTCTCCTGTTTATGCTGATCAAGAATATATAAGGTTTCTTGGCAGAAAATTACTCCTTCACTGTTAAAACGTATTTTTAAACATATTTTGAAAGGGTCGCAGGAACAGGAAACGCCATCAAGCGGCCGTAGTTGGAACTACAGCTTGTGGGCGAGGGGAAAGAGCGCGTTGGGTTCGAACGAGAGTTCGTTGGTTTGAACAAGGGTTCGAGGGTTCGAAGGCTCGATTGTGAGTTCGAGGGCTCGAATGAGAGTTCGAGGATTCAATCGTGAGTTCGATGGTTCGATCAAGGGTTCTAGGGTTCGAGGGTTTGATCAAGAGTTCGATGTTTCGGTCGAGAGTTGGATGGTTCGATCAAGGGTTCGAGAGTTCGAGGGTTTGATCAAGAGTTCGATGCTTTGGTCGAGAGTTCGATGGTTCGATCAAGGGCTCGATGGTTCGATCAAGAGTTCTAGGGTTCGATCCAGGTTTTGTTCGAGGGTTCGATTCGCTAGATTCCAATTAGAATATATCATTACAGGTTTTACGCTGAAACTAGGAATTATGGAACCCGTCATACGACACCATTTTTTTGTATGAGATGTCCCCTCTATTTAGTTTTAAATTCTTTGATATGAGTAAGAAATAAATCACTAATAACGACTTTATGGAGGGGGATGCTTTATGTGCGTTTCGATTCTCTTCAAGTCAAGGAGAAGGAGGAGGAGATCTATAGAGAATCGAGAAGCGAGAAACCCGTCCGTATCTTGGGTTCAGTGGCCGGAGCTCCGTTCGCAGCTAACTCGAAGCTTCGATTTGCATTTTATGGCCATCTATCGCGTTCGATTGCTTTGCGGCGCTTTTCGTCTTGGCTCAAGTTCAATGTCGAAGTCGAAGCGATTTAGCGGCCCAATGTTAATCAATCTATTTAGCCGACATTTAACTTTCACATAAACAAAAAAAAAAAAAAAAAAAAAAAAAGATAAAGATAATATGTCAGAGCCTGATTTATACTTGAAAAATATTAAATTCAACTGAAAAGTTGAATGTGTACTAATAATTTTTGATGACGTATTTTTAATGGATATTTACGACTTATTCTTGCTAATTTAATTTAAAAAAATAAATAAATAAATCAATTAATAAGTTTAGCTAAAGTTAAGTCAAGAGAAATATCTCAAAAACTGAAGAATATAAAAAAAAAAATTGTTTAAATAATAAATATTATTTATAGGGATTTTGAACAGCAAGAAAAATATAAATATACATTTTTAACACCAAGAAATAATATAAACATTTTCCAGTTTTTATTTTTGTTCAGCCTAAAGCCTTCTGGAAAACCTTAAAGACCCCATAAAACACATTAAAAATAATTGAGTTAAAAGCCTTTATGTGAAATTAAATGATTCATATAGAGAGAGAGAGCCCCATCCATAATAATCTCCAGATCTTGGTCACGTGCCCCCCTTAAAAGGCACTCTCAATGGGAGAGGAGGGTACGTACCAGGGACATATAGAGTTAAAATTCGTAATACTCACGTCATTGAACTCGCTCTTGAAGGGTCCATGGGATTGGATGAGCTTAAAGAAGCTCTGCAAACGCTTCGATTTGTGGGGCAGAATGGGCTGGGCATAGGCCAGACAGTATTGGCCACGGATTATTGAGTCCTCTTGATCCTGATCCTGATCATTGAGCTCTTCCTGATTCCTCTTCATTCGCTGCTGAATGCCCAGGCACTGATCAAAGTCGCCGGGCTGATTGATGTTGCCATTCAAAATGCCGGAATTTAACTTCCCACTGGCATCGTGCACTGAAAGGAAAAGGGGAATATAAATAAGAAATACATTAATTAATATTAAATAATATGATTAACAAATTTAAATTTATTAAATGGAATAAAATATAATTTGTAAGCACTTTTCTTTTAATTAACCTTCTCTCTTTCCTTAAATTAAAATTAGCTTTCTATTTGTGTTAATTAATGTCATTCCTGGTTTATATCTGTTCTCTATCCATTTTATTTGTTTAGTTGGTGAAATGCATAATAAAAAACCTTGTTCTTTTCATCAAATTAATGTCAATAAAGTTGGTTAAAATTAGCATAATTATAAGACTTTATACGACTTTCTTGAGAGCTTCGATTAATGGCAAAACATTTGAAAGAAAACAAGCTAAGGTGAAGCTATAATAAAGGGTAAATTTGAACTAAATTTTTAATAGATTAAAAAAGTAGTTATATTTTTTGGAGACTTTAAACTTTAAATCTTTTATAAGAAAAATATTTATTAGAATAATATTTATTAGAATACTATTTGTTAATTATATAGATAATAAATTAATAAACAATAGTTCACTGCTTAAGCATAACAAGAACTTCCGCTTCTTTCCACATCCTCAGTTACCCTTTATTAAAACATTAAAAAATATTTATAATACCATCTTTAAAAACTTAAATAAATATTTCTATACTTTTTATTACTAAAATATTTACACATTTTTCCTTTACTCTTATTTTGACCTCTGTAACTCTTGTTATTCATTCTAAAAAATGTCAAAATTCTTGGAATATCAGAAAATTTTAGATCCATTCACGTTTCGCTTTCGGGTGTCTCCCTAGTTGAAGGTGTGTGTCTATGTGTGTGTGTTTGTGTGTGTGGGGCGGTGGGGTGGTGACCTTGACTGTGATCGCAACTCGTTTTGTGTCTCGTTCTGATTCTGAGCCGCAGTCAACGTTGCGGTCTTTTGTGTCAAGTTCGCGTTCGCGTGGAATCACTTGCCTTTTGCAATCGCTATTTTCGCTCGATGTTTGCAATTTTGCTGATCTTGGCAAGAAAAAAAATTCACTAGATGCAATTGGCAATGCCACAAGCGAGTGTGTGTGTGTGTGTGTGTGCGAATGTGGGTAAAGTTCGACGGTTGGCCTTCACTTTGGCGCACACACAGCTGCAATTTACAGTGTTGGACAACAAAACATGATTTTTG
The DNA here is from genome assembly GCA_008042515.1 of Drosophila truncata. NCBI lineage: Eukaryota > Metazoa > Arthropoda > Insecta > Diptera > Drosophilidae > Drosophila > Drosophila truncata. Next base: position 24,878 of record VNJQ01001258.1, on the reverse strand, counting down.
TAAACAGTAAATCTTTTGATCTTTCGGATTTTATTTTTCCTACTTCCTAAAAGTTTTTTAAAGAGTTTAATTTGTTTTTTAATTTTTTATAATGACGTATTTATACTTTCATTAAGGTTTTAGTATTTTAACTTTAGAATTTCAGGTATTTTTCTTTTTACTTTAAAGGAAGGTTTCCGTGTCTTTATTTTTGGTTTTTGAGATTATTCCTACAAATAAAAAATATTTTCATGGCCATAATTATTTAAATTTACAGCAGGAAGTCCTAAAAAAAATTTAAGGAAATTTTATAAAGGATTTTGTGTTTTAATTTTAGAATTTGAGGTATTTTCCTTTTGAATTTAAAGGAAGGGAATCCTTTTTTATATTTTTAGTTTACTTAGAGAGATTATTTCTACAAGAAACAATTATTTTTATGGCCATGATTATTTAAATTTAAAGTAGGAAATCCTAAAAAAAATTTAAGGTAATTTCATAATGGTTTTTGTATTCTAATTTTAGAATTTGAGGTATTTTTCTTTTGAATTTAAAGGCAGGCAATTCTTTTCTATATTTTAAGTTTACTTAGAGAGATTATTTCTACTTTTGAAATATATTTTAATTCACAAGATTATTTAAACTTAAAAAGGATTATTTAAACTTTAAAAAATGCTAAAAAATTTAAGAAAACACAATCCTTACTTTAATTATTAATTTAAAGGGATTTCCTTTAGAAAATATTCTGCAAATTAGGTTTAAAATCAGTTTTCCCCTAGAAAATACATTCTGCCACTATTATTCTGAGCACAATTGTTACGATTTTGAGGCACAGATGACTTTGGGGTCTTTCGATTTATGTCGACTCGTCTGGCGGTCACACTAAACGCCGGCAGAGGCCAGTTGGCAATGACTCGAATTCGAGCTGAACGTCCCCCGACTGGTTCTAGGTATCCAAGCATCCAAGCATCCAAGTGGCCAATGAGCCAATGAGCCAACTCTATCCAGCCAATTCAAGACCAACTATTATCCACTTGCAGAACTAGAACCGGCGATGTGATGCCGCCGCCTTCTTTTTGCTGCCACTTTTTGCTCTTCTGGCTGCTAATTTGTTTACTGTCACGGTCTTGCGGCCTTGAAGAAATCCCCCTCCTAGTGGGGTTTATTTTTTTAATACTCACTTTGCAACGCCCACAAATCAAAGTTGTCCAAGGCATCCAAATATTGGCGCATCTGCTGGCGACACAGCGAGGAGGCATCCGGATTTCTGGCCGGATCGAAGGGCTGGGTAATGGCCAAAAAACGTCTGCCAATGTTGTACAAATAAACTGAAATTTAAATATTAAAAATAGAATATTATAAATAAAATAATAGAATAACTAAAAATGTTATTATGTATTTAATTAAATAATGATTGTAAGATAAAAATATTATAAATATAATAATAGAATATTTAAAAATGGTATAATTTATTTTTTACCATTTTATTTATTATTATTATTATGTTTTTAATTAAATAATAATTGTAAAATACTAAAAATCACAGCAAAATCATTTACTGGGTTCAAATTTCAATTGGCATTTAACTAAATTATAGAGCTCAGCGCTTAACCCCCACATTTAACACCCAATCACACATATATATGTATATGTAGCTCCAAATTGGCCAATACTTTATTGGCCATAATTGTGGCCATTTCCATCGAAAGCTGCACTTTTCAAAAATTGCATTATATCAGAAAATTAAAGCCAAACTGATAGAAAAGGAAGTTAACATAAGACTCGCTTGGTTTGCAATGGAATATAAAATCATTTAATTGTGGCTCAAACCCAGTGATTCACTTGCAAAGCCGCCAAAAGGCAAACAAAGCTTCGACTTTTTTGAGGTATTTACAAGCAAACGCTAACCCGTGATCAGCAAATATTAATCGGAGATCGGTGTAGTCAATGGAGTGTATCAAATATCATATATCATAATTGCCAAGTCACCATATATTATATGATATATTGGAGCATGGAAAATTACTTTAAATTAAAGCTGTTGGTTATTAACAGAGATTAGTTTTTATAGTGAATGGAAATATTATTAAAATTCCAGGATATTATGGTTTATCCAATTAAATTGCGGAATTTTTTGGGGTATTTATAAGTAATTCCATAAGCTACCTCAATTTTATAATAATATTAGGCAATCTTTATAATTTTCTGTTGAAAATTAATCCTTTGGAAATACTTATCAATGGCTTATTATATTTTTAAGATTTTCTTTACGGGGTGCTGGAAATTTTTGATTAGAAAGTTGGTTTTAATAAGAAATATGATTGGTTTTTATAATAAGCTTTCGGGGTATTCGGAGAACTATCGAAAAATAAGATAAAACTAATAGAATCTATTAAAATGTGGAGCGCTCTTTGAAAAAGGGAATGTTTAGTGTTAAAAATTACGTATTATCTTATTTTTCAGACGATTTTAGGGAAAAGAACACTAGATCACTATCGATGCCGATAAAACTATCGATAGTTCTCCACCTCTAATCTATATTTACTATTAGTATTAATGTTTTTATTTATGTATTATTATGTATTTATTAAATTTTTATCAACAGAAAAATATAAATAAATAAATAAAATATTATAACTTTAAAGAAAATCCCTCTGTTTTAATATTATAAATTTTAAACAGTTTTAAGAGACTCAAATAATTAACAAAAATTAGCTTTAAATACAAAAACCTCCCTCAAGATTTTTGTAATAATTATTTAAGCCTTCCAAACTCCTCCCCCTTTCGTATATTTGAATATATATCAATATATACGTTTAGCTATTAATAAATATAGAAGTGCTCTCCTAAATTGTCCAAGGTCAGTCCCCCGATGGGCACGTGGCTCTTCTCACTGCAAACAGGAAGTCAGTCAACGAGGTGCTTGGTGCTTTCGGGGGGATAATGAGGCGCCATCCCCACCAAGATGGCGATGCCTGGCAATGCCTGACGATGGCAGAGTTCCAGTTTCAGATACGAAAAAGCCCCAATGAAGTCCCCACATGGTGTGGCCACATCATCAGCATGCCGGGGGCAGTGCTTTGGTTCTGATTAACATTTCCATTGTGACTGGCGGCGGCGGCTTGCTAGGGGTTTTTTATGCTTCTGTCCCTCATTTGGAATGCCAATCTCGTCCAGCCGTCGAACATCGATCCATCAGGCCGCCTGCATCCGTCTTTCTTCTGGGAGAAGGTACGAGAGGATGGGGAGGCGGTGGAAAAAAGTGCTAAAATGCGTCAGAGTGCGACGAGATCTGACTGCGGAATGCGACAACAAACCTGTCGTCATATTCTATATATATATATATATATAGTGTTCTATACGTGTGCCCACTAAATTTGGAAAAGCATCGGTCGAATATCGAGAACTGAGAATGGAGTATAGAGAATTGGGAATTCGGAATTGGGAATTCTACGGTTTCCCCCCCAATCAATTGTCAGTCGCGGCATGAAGGCACATCTTCAACCAACAATGGCAGCCGTGCGAAACGAGAAGCCAACTGCCGAGTGTCGACTGCCGACTGCCTCCCTCATTAGCATCGCAAATTATGAAGATCTTGGAACATTGATAGAATGACACAACACAACGGAGTTCCAGAATACATTTTGTAACTGTCTAAATTCCTTGAGTTACTGCCCATTGTTCTGGCTTAGATTTAAGGGAATTTATAGCTAAAATAGAGTTGAAAAATAAGAATTAAACTGATAAATCATAAACTAAACTAGCCGAAGATGCTGTTCAAGTAGATTTTATAGTTTTTAGTCTTCTTATTCCCAAAAACTCAAGAGTACTTAAAAATCCTATAAAGGAGAACTATAAAACACCATCCACTTATTATGCAATCTCTTTAGTAAACCATAAAAAAACCCGAGAGAAAACAGGAAAAAAAGAGGGAAACAAAGACCATTAAAAGTTCAGGGAATGGAAAATTGATAGCCTTTGAGATGAGTGAGGAAAATAAAAAACTTTATATGAAATTCAACAGAAAATAAAATAGACATTTTATAAGAAAATTAAAAATATAAAAAACTTTATACGACATAACCCTAAAAATTCGCAAGTCACTGCATTATCGTAAATATTTTTTGTAAGTCCAAAGTAACCAAGAAACTACTTAATATCCTGTCACACAATGATATAAAAAGCTAAAGCCAAGTGATTTTATGCTTCCCATTATTCCCATCCATATATTTCAGACAATATAGTTTGAGAAAATACAAAAAAATAAATAAAATAATGAATTAAACCATAAATCGTATAAGAAACTGTAAAAAATAATCTATATATCTTGTAATAAATGCTTTATAATGAGAAAATTGTGTCTAGATATTCTAAAAATACAAAATAATGGGAAAATATAATTAAACAAATAAAGAGGCACAATAAATATGTATAAAGAAAATTATGTAAATTGTTTAAACCATTTATTACAACTTTAAAATGTTAATAAGCAATTTATTAACATTTTAAAATGTTTATAAACAATTTATAACAATTTTAAAATGTTCATAAACAGTTTAATACAATTTAGAAATGTTTATAAATAATATCTTACAATTTTAAAATGTTTCTAACTTTTATTTCTACATATTTGATCACTCTCTCTTTACTTTAAATTTAAATTTAAATAAAATTAACTTCAAAAGAGCAATATTTAAATTGTATAAATTTCATTTAACCATTTAACGTTGTCCAGAAAATGCCTGAGCTTGCAATTTATGCAAAAACAAGAACCGAACTCCGAACCAGGCCAGCTGCCCGCTGCCAGTTGGTAGTAGTTGATGGTAGTTGGCGGCTTAATTAGCCGTGTGTTTCGTGCTCGTATTTGTACTTGTCTCTGACCCACTTGGGCAACCTGCTAACTGAGCACAGAAAATCGAAATTGAAATCGAAAGCCAACAGCTGCTGCTGCTGCTGCTGCGCGAGACTCGCGCGAATGTTGGCCAATATTCCTGGCCCGAAAAAAATTCGCGCAATCCTTGGCGGCGCCAAAACGTTTGCCTTTCGATTGGCCAAGAGCGTTCTAGTTATCGAATCGGGTTTTTTTGGTTCGATTACTTTTGATTTTTGATTATGAATTGCAATGATGAGAAAGCAAAATAAACACAAGATCTTGTTTGCCCAAAAAAATGATTTCATTTTGCCAATTAGAGTCGCGATCATCTCTCTCATTTGTACATCTAAATATCTATATATCTTTATATCTATATATCTATATCTATATATCTTTATATCTATATATCTAGCTATCCATTTATATATCTTTCATTATGCACATACACTTTGTATTATATTTGTATTTTTATTTGTATTTATTTAGACTCCCAAAACAAAATCCGTTCAGCAATTGTCACTTTGTTCTGGCAAACATTTGGCCAGCTACTGCAACGCGATCGCGATTGACTTCGTCCCCCCCTTTTAGTTATAAGTTTGTTTGCATAGTTTACACTGAGAGAAAACTCGTTGAGAAGCACTGGAGAAAAATTAAAGTTAGCTTATATTATAAATAAATAAATAAAAGTGTAAAGAAATTTTAAAATTAGTAATAAACCTTTTTAAAAAAGCATAAATAATATCATTTTACAAAGACCTTAAAGTACTGAAAAGATTTTATATTTTGAACTAAGAAATTAAAGCTTTTTTTCTAGAAAAAATGGGAGCAAACCCTTTTAAAAAAGGAGAAATTATATAATATGATAAACCCCTTAAACGTTTTATTTGTCTTGAAAGAAATGTAATTTTTATATCAAGAAATTATAGCTCATTTTCTTTGACTCATCCTGCTTATGCCTAATTTTTTTCTCTGCCTTGCAACTCAAATCTAAAGCCAATATTTAGCCAGCCAATTGACAACTTGGCTTAGCTTAGGTTAAAGCTTGTTATTCGGCGTCAATTTGCCACCGTTATGCGAGTTCTTGTTATCTCAATGGGGCTAGATATCTCGGGTTCCATTCCATTGGCGGTAACCTCCACTTGTTGCTATTCATTAACCATTAGCTCTTAGGTATTATGACTCTTTTTTCTTAGGCTTCATTTGCGTGGAGTGGAGACCTGGTCAAGTGCTTCATGGAGGAGGATGAAGCCACTTCACAAAACTGGCAAAGATCAATTACAAACAAACGACTCACAAAAAAAAACTAAAGACGAAAAGCTAAAAAACAAGCGAAAAAACCAAAGCACTTAAAGTCCGGTGTATGGGCTGGGCTTTGGCAGGAACGAATGGGAGGAGGTACATCTTCATTGGGCATTTAACGTACTTAGACATATGTTTGTAAATATATATATATTTATATTTATTTTTGAGTAATCTTGTATATTTATTTTTGAGTACTCTTGTTAAAGTGTGTTGGCGCTGCATTGCGAATTTTATGAGCTGCAAAAATTAGCCATGAAATCTGTGATAATCAACGCCTAGCGACTTCAAGCTGAGCAAGTGCAATAACCATTTAGAGACTATCTAATAAATAGACTTTATAATAATTATCAAGTACCCAAAATATAAGACTTTATAATATTTATCAAGTACTCGAAATATAAGACTTTATAATAATTATCAAGTACTCGAAATATGAGACTTTATAATATTCATCAAGTACTCGAAATATAAGACTTTATAATATTTATCAAGTACTCAAAATATAAGACTTTATAATAATTATCAAGTACTCCAAATATAAGACTTTATAATATTTATCAAGTACTCGAAATATAAGACTTTATAATACTTATCAAGTACCCGAAATATAAGACTTTATAATAATTATTAAGTACTCGAAATATAAGACTTTATTATATAATATTACCAAGTACTCGAAATATAAGACTTTATAATAATTATCAAACACTCGAAATATAAGACTTTATAATGTTTATCAAGTACTCGAAATATAAGACTTTATAATATTTATCAAGTATTCGAAATATAAGACTCTATAATATGTATCAAGTACTCGAAATGTAAGACTTTATTATATTTATCAAGTACTTGAAATATAAGACTTTATTATATTTATCAAGTACTCGAAATATAAGAAATATAATATTTATCAAGGTACTCCAAATATAAGACTTTATAATATTTATCAAGGTACACGAAATATAAGACTTTACTATATTTATCAAGTACTCGAATATAATATAAATATAAGACTATAATATTTATCAAGTACCCGAAATATAAGACTTTATTATACTTATCAAGTACTAGAAATATAAGACTTTATAATTATTTATCAAGTACTCGAACTATAATTTGTATAAGAAAACCTTCTTCAATAAAATTTAAACGTTTAAATGAGTTAAAAAACCTTTGTAATTTTCAACAATTTTGTGCATTTAAATCTGCAATATAAATGGACGTGAAGAGCCGAAAAGTAAAACGGTAATTAAATCAACAAAAAATTGTCTCGTTTACGTGAGACTTCGCACTTTGCCTTGACGGGGTCTGGACATTGTATACTAAATATCATATATATCTATATATATTTAAGCATATGTCTGAGGGTTTTCCCCCAAAATATCATCCTCATCGTCCTAACTTGTACTGCAAATATTGGCACCGGGAAAAAAAGAGAATAAAAAGAGTGCCAACAAGGCCAAACCTTTTAACAAGAATAAGTGCGCAGCCAAAAGGCGAGACAGGGGATTAGATAAGCAGATACAATAGATATATAGATATAGATATGTCTCAGCTACAGGGATGGGCTGAGCCGGAAGTGGCCCAGAGATGCGTCAGTTCTTGGCATGACAACCTAAACCTGGCCACAAATATGGCACAAAACAAACAAATAAAATCAAATATGCCATCCAGCAATTGATTTCATTTGACGCACGCGTCTCTTATGCAACAATCCGCGTATTTAAAGCCAAGTGTCCGAGTGTCGTTAACATTAACCCGACGTACATTATACACATTACACAGTACAAGTACAATTTTTTATTGCAGAAATCGCTTTTGGCCCGAAATGCCCAAGGCCTCGATGTGGGCGGCGTGAGAAAGTGCCCAACACGATCGATTGGTAAGTGATATGCAAGGGAAAAAATTATAATAATGAGCTATGGATAAAATGGTTATCAAAATGGGGCTAACAACATTATAAAATGTAGAGAAATTTGGAAAAAAATGAGGAAACATAGGAAATATAAAAAACTTATAGAAAATATGCAGAACATATTTTAAAGAATAGAAATATACAAGATTTATTTATATAGAATTTACAAAAACTATGAAATCAAATATCGACTATAAAAAAACATTATTCCCAAACAAAGAGTTAACTTTGAATTACTTTTGTTATAATTAATAATATTATATACTTATTTCTTTATAAAAGAAGTATATCATTAAAATATTATATTAAAAAAATATACTTATTGACTTTCTAGCTGATCCCAAGTTTTTTTTTTAATACAAAATAGAAAATAAATATTTTCAACTTAAAGACATTTTTAAATTGATGTAAATTAATGAAAAATATAATTTTAAATATGAAACAAACCAACAAATTACAAACTGAATAAATAATAACTAAACCAAGGAAATATTTGCACAGTTTCCCTGACATAAATTGCAAAAATCTACACAATTTTCTTTAAGAATAATTTTAAGACAATGACTGTATTTCTAAATTTTTGCGTGTTGAATATAAAACATTTTTTAATAAGAAAATAAAACAACAAATCTTAAAGATTTTTAAAAAATTCTATAAAATCATTTATGCAAACTTGATACAAGAAAATATATAAAATAAATGAAACAAAGCAAATAAGCAATAAATTACGAGATTAATTGCTTAAATTAATCAAAATCCCAGCTTAATTTCCTCAAAAAAACTTCTACAAAAATTCTACAACGAATTCTACAACAAATTCCATAACAAAAAATTCCTAAAATATCCCCTTAAAGACTTCCTAAAACTCACCCTTTTCATCCTCCTCCACCTGATCGTCTTCGGAATCGCTGGCGGCCTCCACTCGATGCAACTGGTGGAGCGTAAAGTTTCCGGGAGACGCATGCAGTTCACTGAGATTGGCCGTTTGATACTCCAGGATTGTGGTGGTGGCCTCATCGGCAAAGAGCTTCAGACTATAGTTCACCTTGTCCTCGAAAATCGAAGCAATCTTGCTCTCCAGCTTATCCCCAGCCACATCGCCAGGCTCGGAGCCCTGACTCGATCGCGTGAGGAGATTATCGCCCAAATTACAATTATCCTTTAGGGTGCAGGTGTCCGGAACAGGGACACCAACACCACCGCCACCAGCACCACCATCGAGGGCCAGGCAGCTGGCCACAGCGAGGAGGAGCAAAAGGAACATGACTCTGTTATAAAGGGAATCAATTTCTCAATCAGTTCCTGGCGCTAATATCCTGGCACATAATCACAGCAACAGAACACGGCAACAAAAAAATATTAAGCCGACGAAGGAACAAAAAAATATATAATATAACCGATATATATTATTATTATTATTATTATTTTTTGTTTTTATTTAATATTCCCGAAAAAATTCGATTGGAGGCGGCGAGGCGGATTAGATCTTAGCGACCGCCAAGACGAAGCATTCGACGACAACTGATTGTCCAAATGCCGCCGAGCATGCGAAGACCGCTCAGCCCCAGAGCTCAGCTCAGCTCAGCGGTGGCTCGGCGGTGACTTGGCGGTGGCTCGGCAGCTTGGCTTTGGGGTTCGGCGATCAACGATCTGCGAGCGAATTTCAAAACCAAATGCAAGCTGAATTTTTGTGGATCTACGATCATAGAAACTCTGAGAACAGAGATTGTTGCATGGCCAAAAAATGGCAGGTGATCTGCTGCTAATTTGCTCAGCCCCGAGAACGAGATGAGAATGGATGAATTTTTATTCCCTATATATTATATGTTGAGCTCCCACAGTTAACTGATAATTGTTGACCCTAAATCCATGTGGTTTTTTAGATAATTTAGCGATGACAAATGGCTCTCTCAAATCGGATTCTCTTCAAGTTTTATCTTAATTCCATATCTTAATGATGGCAATTTAACAATTCAAGTTTTAGCCTTAATAAAAATAATTAATTAAATAATAAAATTTATACATAAACTAACTAAACTTTATGGTAAATGTTTGAGTTTACATTTTATGAGATTTGTAGGCAGCCTGAGAGGAAGAAGACTCATTAATGATTTATAAATTAAACAAATTTCTATTAAATATTTAACAGATAAAAGAAATACATTTTCTAAATGGAAAAAACTGTTAAATATTTTACACATAAAATAAATAAATTTTCTAAGTGGAAAAAACTGTTAAATAATTTACAAATAAAATAAATACATTTTCTAAATGTAAAAAAACTAACCAAACTATGTTTAAACTTGCTTTAAAAGTATTAAAGCTTCCTGAGAAGCTCCTTAAATTGATTTATAAATAAATTAGAGATCCCCCTCTTAGCTTTTAAATATTTAAAAAAATATTTTCTAGTCAAATTTAATTAAATTATTATTAAGTTTGAATTACAACCCAAAAATACTTTCCATTTATGAATAAATAATTATTTTTAAACCAGAATACACAGTTATTCTCCAATAGAAATCAAATTTTAAACCCAAAAGCAATCAAAAATTAACAAATAACAAATAATCAAGGAAAAAATAAATAATAAATATAAATACCCATAAATTTTAATCGTTTCTTACGTGAAATCAAAGTTCACGATGTCTGTAAGCCCATTTTGGTGGCATTTAATTTGTACAACAAAAACAGGATTTTTATATTATTAAATTAGAATATTAAATATTTGTTGCGTTACACAAGAAAAATAAAAACGGAGGCCGGATTTCGCAAATTGGCATGACACGACAGAATCGAAAGCGACGATGACCATAAAAAGTGAGAAAAAAGTGAGAGAGAGAGAGAGATGCGAGGTGAAAGATGCCCCCGTTTTAAAGGTGGACAAAAAGGTGAATGACATCATTATAAATCATAAACAAATCCAAGCAGCAGTTTGGGAATTTGGCCCTGAGGATGCCAGGAGGGAATCTCTAGTAAACGTTTCGCAACAATTTCTTGCTGATCAATCGCATTAGAGGCCAGACAAAAAATAAAAGTAAGTTTGGAAACATAATTACAGCCGATCTGGCGACGATCTGTTGGCCAATAACTCGTTTCGATGACAACAGAAGATAGAAGGCGGCAAAGAAAACGAGTTCCATGGATAAGACCATGACGACGCGTGAAAGAATCGTTTCGGGGGATGAGTGTCCATCAAGCATTCCGGTCGAAATGATGATCCATGCCAGCTGACCCAACGGATCTTGGGAGTGCAGTCTTAAAAACTATGACTTGTACACCCAGAAGTATTAAATATTAAAAGAAAAACTATAAAAACTATTAAAAACACCTATTTTTATATCCCTAATATATTATTTTTCAACAGAAACCTATGAAAAATGTTGGCTGCAGTCTTAAAAAGTAAAGAAATAATAATAGAAGATAATATTATATTATTTTCCCACAGAAACCTATGAAAAATGTTATCAAAGTCTCAAAAAGTAAAGAAATAATATTATTTTCCCACAGAAACCTATGAAAAATATTATCAGCAGTCTCAAAAAGTAAAGAAATAATAAAAGAAAATAATATTATATTATTTTTCCACAGAAACCTATGAAAAAAGTTATCAGCAGCCTCAAAAAGTAAAGAAATAATAATAGAATATAATATTATATTATTTTCCAACAGAAACCTATGAAAAACTGTTGGTTGCAGTCTCAAAAAGTAAAGGAATAATATTATTTTCAACAGAAACCTATGAAAAAAGTTATCAGCAGTCTCAACAAGGAAATAAAAAATAATATGAAATAATATTATATTATTTCCCAACAAAAACCTACGAAAAATGTTATCAAAGTCTGAAAAAGTAAAGAAATAATATTATTATATTATTTTACAACAGTAACCTATGAAAAATATTATCAGCAGTCTCAAAAAGTAAAGAAATAATAATAGAATATAATATTATATTATTTTCCCCCAGAAACCTATGAAAAAAGTCTCAACAAGGAAATAAATAATAATATGAAATATTATATTATTTTCCAACAGAAACCTATGAAAAAAGTTGTGGGCAGTCTCAAATAGTAAATAAACAATAATAGAAAATAATATTTAACTATTAAATAATATTAAAAAAACTATGCTTGTTTCAATATTATAAATATGTATATTTAATATTAATATTTCTAACGAAAGTGTTTTCTTTGCTTCCTATGCTTTCTTTTTACTTTTTCCCCTCATTAATATTTATATTATTTCCTTGTTTCCAAAATTATACATTATTTCAAACGATTTAAATACCATTTAGGATATGGTTTTTTTTGTTCCGTGCAGCCAACAATTCGCAACCGAAGAAAAACTGACGCAAATGCATTGAAAGTGAGTCCGGTCTCTGGTCGCTGGTCTCTGGTCTGGTTGCCAATATCAAATTACACAAGCCGACCCGACGCCGGCAATTTGCAGCTCGGTTAGCCATATACCGCACAAGCAAAAGCTATATATCTATATAGCCATTTGGACTAGACATATAGCCAGGTCCATAAAGCAAACGGCCGTTGCCGCCGGGTTCTTGCAACAGGCGAAAATTGCAAGCGGAACCAGAGCACTGCCAAAAAATACAACAAAAACAACAAAGAAAAAAAAAGATCATAGAGAAACCAAAACAAAACAAACACTAAATACTTGTGTCTATATAGATGGATATATATCTTAAGACTAGCAAGAAAATATGGGAAAGATTGTGCTTATACTCACTGGGGAACCTTTTTTTGTTGTAATATTTATTAGATTTCTATTACTTTAAATATTATTTATAATTATTAAATATTAAACTCTTTAAATAGGCTTTAGAAAAATATGAAAAATTATATTTATAGTGGTTTTCATTATAAATTTCTTATAGAACAAGAGTTCGGATTGGATATATAATAAATGCCTCGACTTTTCTTTAAAATGGCAATTTTAAAAATATTAAAGCTACCTAAGAAGGCCAAGAAATTGATCATAAATTAATTAGGAACTCCCTCTAAGCTTTAAAATATTTACTTGTCAAATGTAAGTCAATAATTAAATTTTAAACCACAAAGAAAGCCCATAACAATGAAATTTTAAATAAACAGGCAATCTGCAGCCGTTTAAAAATGTAGCAATAAATAATTTATCATATTAAATAATTTTTATATCATATTAATTATATTTTGTGAGGTTTATTTATTGTATTATGAATTTTTAACTTACCAGGATGCCAAGCAACTCCTCGACGAAACTTGATTTCCAGGTCAACAGAAAATAACCATTCTCTTTCGTTGGCTGGCGGCGCTGACGGTAAAAAGGAACAATGTGGCAATTAGGCACTGTAAAAAATAAGAATATATTTTATTTACAAGAATTTTTACAAAGAAAAAAACCACAAATCAAATAATATTAATAATTAAACAAAATAAAATAATAGTAACAAAGCAAAACCTATTTTTTAACCTGCAAAAAAAAAGCGTATAAAATAATATTAATAATTAAACAAAATAAAATAATAGTAATAATGCAAAACCTATTTTTTAACCTGCAAAAACTTTCTTCATTTGTTTAATTTTTTGCTGTGCTCCTTTGTGGCCATTTGGCTATCATTTTGGCCATGTCTGTGGCTTGTGGCAATAATCTGAGCGAGTTCGGTTCCGCGGAACCAACAACCAACAGCCAACGGCGATGGCAACGAGGCAACACGGTGTCTCATTAACAGGCCAAGTTGCAAGTTGCATGTGGCGATTTTTCAAGAGGCAACAGCCAACGTTCAACCGAGAAGTGACTGCCTGCCAGACTGACTGACTAACTGACTGACTGACTGACTGACTAACTGACTAACTGACTGACTGATTGCCAGACTAACTGCCTGCTCGACTGACTGAATTTGGCAATTGGCCAAGCCTCTGACGTTTGCGTGGCTGCATTGCCAATTGAAATGTTGCCGTCTTTTGGCTTTTTGGCATTTTTCGTGCGAATTGTTTTTTGCCGGCGTTTGTGGTTGCCTCTTCTAGAGTTCTTGTTTGCTCAGAGGTAAATAAATATTATATATATGATGGAAAAGGCCCTCTGTTGCACTCAAACCGGTCGGAGATGTGTTTCCAAACATCACAAAAGACATCTTTAAAGATCATCAGCGATCACAGCGGGGAAAGATCAACGATGGCAACACTCGTCGTCGTCGTCGTCGTTGGATTGGTAATAACCAACGAGCCATACTGATAACGCGATGTCTCTATTTGCCGGCAAAAAATGTACAAATATGTTTGCCAGACAAAAACACGACGGCAAACACAGCAAAAACACTGAAAAATAATACTAAATAAACATTCAAGTGCACAGAAAACAGCGAGTTGCAAATCGAACAAAGCAAATAATGTTCAAAGGGCAAATGGGAAGAATTTGTGGTTAAGGAATGACTAAAAAATTAGAAATAAATATGACAGGAATAGAGAAACATATAGTATATAATATAATACTTGAACTTGATATTGAAATAAATTAAAATTAAGTAAAATAGGAGTAAAAATTACAAGGAAAATGAATAAAATGAATGAAAATTACAAGGAAAATTACAATGAAAATGAATATAATGAATAAAATGAATGAAAATGAATAAAATAAATGAAAATTACAATGAAAATGAATATAATACATGTTCCAGAGTTTGGAAAACAAATCTAGCTCGATTTTAGTTAAATCTCTAGTAAATATTAATTTTTAAAATATTTTCTTATATTTAAAATATAGTTTTAGCGATTTAAGAGTTAAATGTGTGTTATATACTTTATAATATAATTATTATTATTTATTCTATAATATATTTATATATTTTCTTATATGAAACTTTTTAACTACTTTTCTGTACAATTATTCATTTTAATATATATTTTCTTGTATTACATCTCTTACAATTAATAAACTACCAGGGAAGTCAATCAAAACCAAAAACTCTAAACAAAATAAATACCAAATACAGCAAATACAAAAAAAAACCAGGCACACATTTAATCACTGATAAATAGACCTTTTGCTGGACTTGATATTTCCATTTTTGGATTTTCCTAACCACTTCTGCCAAACGATGCGTCGTGGGAAGTCAATGGGTTAAATATGGGCCTCCTCCTATGCACTTTTGATGAACAAAAAAAAAATACAACAAAAAATCGAAATGATGATGGTTAAGAAGAAGAAAATCATAAATGATAAAATGCCCATCAAGTTTGTTGCTTTTTCAAGTCTTTTGTTTGGACTGCAGTGGGGAGAGAGAGACTGTTACGTTAGATATTTTACACAGAAAAAGAAGAATAATGAAGGTATTTATTATAATTTAATATTTATTTACACTTTCTAGAGAATTTATTCTTTTAATTACAAATTTTATTAATATTTATAACAAATCACAAGAGAAAAATGAAAAATAATACGAGTTTTGGGTAAACTTCTTATCAGAAAATATATTTATTACGAGCTTTGGGTAAACTTCTTATAAGAAAATATATTTATTATAATTTTATTATAATTTAATATTTATTTACAGTTTCTATAGAATTTATTATTGTTATTAAAAGTTTTAATAATATTTAAAGATATCTGCATAAATATCATGATTTTCAAGCTTTAAATGTCATAATAATATTTAAAACGGATCACAAGAGAAAAATTTAAATAATAACAATTTTAATTAAATTTCTTGTAAGAAAAGATATTTAAATATCTTGAAATTTATAATAAATTCATCATTTTCTTAGCTTTTTTTTGGCTCAGTGCACGCAGTGCATTTGTAGCGTCTTCGCTTCGCTTTCGCCTCTCCCCTCTCCCTGCCGCCCAACGACTCCAACGACCTTGGACAGGTTTGTAACCCATTTTCATTTTCAATTTTGATTTCTCGATTTCGGCTTCAATTTAGCTTTCAACGACGACGGCTGCCACTGCAACGATTTGTATGTGGAATTTTAAACAGTTTCTTTGTGATGTCTTTTTTGTTTTTTTTGGCCACGATATATGCATACGATGAGGTAGGTTGGCCCGTTGGTTGGTTGTCTTGTGTGTCGATGGCTCTTGGCTGATAGCCCGGTTCGGGCGGCTGCAGCTCTTGAAGGGCAGTGAGCTTGGAGCTTGGCTAATTCGGTTCGAGCCAAGCCCAAGCCACGTCAGCTGTCATCCATCCATCCCAGCTTAATTTTAATTTAGTTTTGTTTTCAAGTTAATGGCTCTTTGTCCAATTAACGAGAGCCAAACTAATACTAAAGTTCAAATTCAAATAGCGCTGCGTAATTAAATATAATTAAAAGAATTAAGAATCTTTGCTTAATACTTGATTCTTCCCCTGAGTTGTGATTTAAATTTGTCTTTTTCGGATCTTAACTCTTTGGCTGCATGAATTTAATGAGCAATTAAATCCCATAATCATCAGATTTGCAGCCGGGGGGCCCATAGACTCGTTTTTATGCTTAAATAAATAAAAAAACAAACAACTTTCAAAGAGTCCAGCGAACTTTGTTCTGAGGGTAAAACTGAAACAATGATTGGCACGTGGTTTGGTATGAAAATTCACCCTTAGGGGTTATATTTTGGCATTTATTTGATAGGAAATATGATATTTCAAGCTTGAAAATTATGATATTTATGCAGATATCTTTATATTTCATTATATTATTATAGAAATAGCTTGAAAATCATGATATTTATGCAGATATCTTGAAATATTATTATATTTTTATAGAAATAGCTTGAAAATCATGATATCTATGCAAATATCTTTATATATTATTATATTATTATGGAACTAAGTTCAGTGACTTATGAAATATATCTACAAATGATGTAGAATGTTATAGAAATTAAAATAAGTTAATTAGATAGTTAATATAATGATATTATACAAATATCTTCTGTGGTTTCTGAAATATAATTACAAATGATATAGAATGTTATAGAAATTAAAATAAATTTAAAGGACCTTTAATTTTCAATTAAAAATGGGTAAAAAGTAAAAACTCTTCTCAGTAAATTCGTAAACAAGTAAACAAGTACGTAACTTCGAGCAGGAAACTCTCCAAGCCCCATTTATATGCAAAATAAGCCGATAAATCCATCGGAATCAGGGCCCAAAAATCCATCGAAATCAGGGCCCAAAAAACCAATTGGAAACTCCCCTTTTTTTTACGTAACTCAAAGGCAATATCTCTGATAAAGCCTGGGAGTGAACGCTAAAAATTGTTACCCCAATTGAGGCTTTTAATTTTTAAATTTTTAATCAAGGAAGCCTTGAAACAAAGACCCCGCCTGGACGCTCCATAAAATTGGCTTAAAGAACGAGGAAGTCCGAAAAATATTTAATGGCAGCCCCAAAATATATACATAGTACTTGTGTATGTTCACAACTAAGTCCACATTGTACCAAGCGGCGAAACAGCTAAAACAACTAAAAACCAAACAACTAAACAAC
The DNA here is from genome assembly GCA_008042515.1 of Drosophila truncata. Taxonomy (NCBI): domain Eukaryota; kingdom Metazoa; phylum Arthropoda; class Insecta; order Diptera; family Drosophilidae; genus Drosophila; species Drosophila truncata. Next base: position 7,361 of record VNJQ01001258.1, on the reverse strand, counting down.
TAACAAAACTAACAAAAAAAATGACGAAGAGCGGCCAGCAATTTAAATGCCGTAAACGCGATTTATGTTCGCGTATTTAACGCCTCGAACAAATCCAAGCGAACCGTCGATTTCAGCGTACAGTGCGAGGCAAAAGTATACGAATATGTATTTAAAAAGGTGTAAAATAAAATAATAATAATAATAAATAATACAAAAATATAATAAATATGTAAAAAGCCTAAAATATCAAGAGATTTTTATTTATTTTCAGCTGACTTTCCTTTTATGAAAATAGTAATTTTTCTAATTCAACTTTCAACATATTTTGCAATTTTCAAAGCTACTTTTTATGGAAATTTATATTTATTATTTTTAAGGAACTTTTGATAAGAAATTAAACATTTTATTAATATATTTTCTCACCCTATGTAATTATTTGTTTTTCTATGAACTTGGAGAGTTTTAAATTCATAAAGAAAAATCAAAAGAATTTTAAAGAAGCTTTTATAGAAATGTAAAATTGAAATTTTGTATATTTAGAAATTATTCAAATAATTTTCTAATATTTATCAAAGGAACTTTAAAGGAAATTTTAAATTTTATTATTTTATTCTATTATTTTTCCGTATGTTTGTTTCTCTAAAGAAAAATTAAGATAATTTCTTTAAAGAACCTTTTAAATAAATTTAAAATTTAAGTTTTTGTGTATTTATAAATTATTCTATTACTTTTTTTAATAACTTTAAGGGAAAGTACAAGTTTTTCCCAAGTAAATAAGGGTTTTTACAAAAAAAAAAAGTAAAAGAAATTTATAGAACCTTCTAAATAAATGTAAAAATTAAAATTTTGTGTATTTATAAGCTATAAAAATAATTTTTTATTATTTTTTAAGGAACTTTAAATGAAATTTCAAATTTTTCTTAAGTAATTAATGTTTTTTTTAAGAAAAAAGTAAAAGAACTTTAAAGAACCTTCTAAATAAATGTAAAATTTAAATTTTGTATATTTTTAAGTTAAACAACAAATTGTTCTATTATTTTTTAAGGAAATTTCAAATATTTCCAAAGTAATTAATGTTTTTTCTAAGAAAAAAGTAAAATAAATTTAAAGAACCTTCTAAATAAATGTAAAATTTAAGTTTTTGTATATTTATAAATAAAACAAATAATTTTCTATTAAATGCTCATGGCTATACACTTTCGTTTCGCACTGCAAACCCTGACTAGATGTGCGCACTGCGCACTTATGGACACGAGGGGCTGTCTTTCCGTTTGTTTGGTCAATTCATAAAGCTGAATCCGCCTCACTAACTCGGCTATCAGCCTCCCCCCGCCCTCTCCGAAAACCGCCAAAATAAACCAAGTTCAAGGCAAAAGGTGGCCATAAAAACAATAAGGCAAAGAGTTGAAGTGTTTACATTGGCAGAACACACACAACACAGAACACACAACAAGCCAACATACACACCGAAGAAGAAGCCGCCAACAAGAATTGATATTCAATGTTTGGAATGCCAAGCAAAAGTTGTTTGCCAAATCGAATCGAATGATTCCGGACGGAGATTAATTGCGGACTGGTCTGTCTCTCGTTCTGTATTTGCATAAAATTAATTGAACAAATATATATTTAAAGATATATAGTGGATGTTGGGAGGACTATCTATCGTTGATTCTGTTCTCCCGGAAACTGGCTGCTCGCTGAGGCGACTCACCATCCAAAGGTTACACAAAATCCCCCCTCTTATATATCATATAATATATGGAATGGAATATAGTTCAAATAGCAGCAGCCACTGAAGCCAGACGCTGGGCCCCGCCCCTCTATTCTTCCTATTCGAAACGATATTCAATATCTCAAATACCGCATAGTGCCAAGTCATTCGTAGACTCAAGTCATTGACACGTCTCTCTCTCTCTATTTTTGGGGCCAATGTATTCAGTTTGAATTGATTTTGATTTTAAAACGATTCAAATCGTTTTGTATAAAGACAGTAGTGAGCATTTCTTTTTCTATATTAACATTTGGCCTACAAAATTATCATATGTGGGGTAGAATTTTATTTTTAAAGTATTTTATTGGTTAGAGAAAGGTTTTAAGAGGTAGATTTTTATTTTAAAAATATTTTATTGGTTAGGGAAAGGTTCTAAGAGGTCGATTTTTATTTTTAAGATATAATATTAGTTAGAAAAAGGTTCTAAGAGGTGGATTTTAATTTTTTTAATGTTTTATTAGTTAGGGAAAGGTTCTGAGAGGTAGATTTTTATTTTTTAAATGATTTATTAGTTAGGGAAAGGATCTAAGAGGTGGATTTTTATTTTAAAAAATATTTTATTGGTTAGGAAAGGGCTTTAAGAGGTTGAATTTTATTTTAAAAATAATATATTACTTAGAGAAAGGTTCTAAGTGGTAGATTTTTATTTTAAAAATATTTTCTTAGTTAGATAAAGAGTTTAAGAGGTAGATTTTCATTTTAAAAATATTTTCTTAGTTAGATAAAGAGTTTAAGAGGTAGATTTTTATTTTAAAAATATTTAATTAGTTAGAAAAAGGTTCTCAGAGGTGGATTTGTATTTTAATAATACTTTATTGGTTAGAGAAAGGTTTTAGGAGATAGATTTTTATTAAAAAAATATTTTATTAGTTAGAGAACGGTTTAAGAGGTCGAATTTTATTTTAAAAATGTTTTATTAGTTAAAGAAAGATTCTGAGAGGTAGATTTTTATTTTTAAACTTTTTTCTTAGTATGAAAAAGGTTCTAAGAGTTAAATTTTTATTTAAAAAAACATTTTATTAGTTAGAAAAAGGTTCTAAGAGGTAAATTTTTATTTTAAAAATATTATATCACTTAGAGAAAGGTTCTAAGAGGTAGAAATATATTTCTATTAATATTTCTATATCATTTTTATATAATTTAGCAAGTTATAATATTAAACTAATCATATTTATTGCTAAATTAAATTGGTCTTCTAAATAAATTTCAAATCGAGTCACTTCTGTTTGCTTTTCCTAATTAAATTAAAGAGTCTGTAACCTAGGAACATATCATGATTGTGTAAATTTAATTAAGTTGCTAATCACTTGTCCCAACCTGCTCTCTACTTTCCGTTTCTATTTACCCAAAACTATCGATCATCAACGGAGGTAATAGTTAGTTTTGCTCATTTTTTTTGTAGCTTTGCTATTTAAATAAAAACAAGTAATCAAGTTGGCAAATAGCTTTGCCCGAAACGTTTATAATTAATGCATAAATAAATGATTCAGCAGATTGCCAGAATATGCTAATCATGCCATCGTACGTAATTCTATTTTTAAATTTAATTCTTTTGCTGAAAAATTTTCAAACTGGTTGAGATTGAGATTCTTCTTTTTCGGTGTTCTTCTGAGAGTGGATTTTCCGCTGACCTATCGGGAATCCACAGAACGCTGTGGATTGTGCAGTCTTCAGCAGCTTTACTTTTGGGCATGCCAAGGCCAAAAATATATCTTAAATATATTTTAAATATATATATATTATATCAGTGACAATCTGGGCTATTTGGCAAGCTCTTTGGCTCTTCGCTGAATTCTTTTAGCCGCTTTTTAAATTGGCAACCGGTTCAGGGTGATCTAATCTAAGGGTTTGCTCTACACTTGGCAGAAATATGGGATAAATCAAGGGGGGAGTCTCAATTTAATATAATTTACAAATATTTGATGAGATATCAAGCTGATTTAATAATATTTTATTTAATTAATATTTGATGAGATATCTAACTGATTTTCTAAATATTCAAGCTTGTAAATGCTTAAACTTTAGCTTAATAATTATTTATATTTTGAGTTCTTATTAATTTTTAAAATATCTGTTTTTCTTAGTGTTTTTCTGCTTATTTTCTATTCGAATATCTAACTAATTTTCTACATATTTAAGCTAGTAAATGATAAAACTTAAGCTTGATAATTATTAATATTTTGATTTCTTCTGTTTCTGTTTTTTTCTCAGTGTTTTTCTGCTTATTTTCTATTCAAAATCTTAACTTTATTTTGTCGTTGTGGCCACCACCTGTCGTCGACACGTCCGAGTGCGAAATCCGCTTGTGGGAGCTCCCCTGGATTTTGGCCTGGCTTTCTGTCTTCTGACTTGGCCAACCAATTGGTCAATTTTTGGGTTGGCCGCCCAACCCGTAGACCAAGCGCGACCTTGACCCAGCCAAAAAAAAAGGAAAACAACGAAAAGCCCCATGTTTTTGCTTGTTTTTGCCAAGTAAACAACTTTGACATGGGCATTGGGAACGTGCTTGCGACATAAATAATTTTATTTTCAAAAGAAATTCCCAAAAAAATAATAATAATTAAATAAAATAAATAATAAAGAAAAAATAAAAATAAATAAAAAAGAAAATTTTAGTTTAAACGAAATTAAAAAAAAAAATAAATAAAATAAAATAAAAAATAAAGTAAAGAAAATAAAAATAATAAAAATAAATAATAAATCACAAATAAATCTTATTTTACAAACAATTCCTTCTTTTTATTGAAAATATAAATTCTTCTTAATTTTGTTTAATTTATAGACCTCTATTAACTCTTTTTATGATGCTTTAAATTACAAAATAGCCTTCTAAGTAATTAAAACTCAAAATAATAAGCTAAATTGAGACTTTTATTATCTAAAAATATAGAATAATTCATGTTTATTAGTCACCTGTGTCTATCTTAATTATTTTAAAGACTTACCCAACTTTTAACATGTGCCGAAAGCATAATATCTCATTTTTTCAACAACCCTGTTTATAAATAACAAAAACTCGAATTTCTAAGGCTTTTTTTCTCTATTTAGACGATGAAATATTTGAATTTTTGGGATCTAAAAAGTCCCTGACGATAACTTGTCATTCAGTTGAAATAAACTGAACTAAAAACAGCTCAAAAATTATAAATTTTATAAATTTAACAAGAAATTTATACAATTTTCACACAATGTGTGAAGGAGATTTGGCGGAGCTTCCCAAACTCTCTGCTAAGGAGCAACTACAGGAGGCCATGAAGAGCAACCTGAATGACATTCTGACGATGCTAATTGAAAAGGGACAACGTCTCCAAAGGAGCCGTCTTTTAAGTAGCGAAGAATCCCAGGAGGCATCATCTTCAGCCAAGGAGAAGTTCACCTGCACTTTGACTCGCTTATGGCACAGACTGGTGGACCAGGACTGGGATAAGGATAAAGAGCAGGGTCAGGAGCAGGGCAAGAACCAGGACAAAGGCCAGGGGCAGGACAAAGGCCAGGACAAAAGCCAGAACCAGGACAAAGGCCAGAACCAAAGCGAGAACCAAAGTCAATCCGATGACCTGCTGATGCCACCTTCAAACTGTCCCCATGACGCGGCTCTGATGATCCGCCAGACCTTGGAACAGGTGAAGCAGCTAAAGGAGGATCACAAGCAGACAGATGCGATGATTGATAAACTGCTTCATCAGGCCACAAAGTTCAATCAGGAGTTGATCCATTGTAACAAAGTGGCAAAGAAAAGAAGGGTGAGACACGAACTGAAGGCGAAGTACTGAGGATTTATTTATATTCTATGAGCGGAATGCGAATCGATTTGATGTAATTTGTTTAAATTTATTATTACAATTTACAGAATTTTAGTTTTGTAATTAACCACCGAGTATATTTTGATTTCAAAAAGGAAGAACACAAAAATTTGCAAAAAAAAAGGTAAAATGTCAAAATAACCACAATAGTGGAACGTATTCGAACTATCTCCGTCTTAGGTTCCACTTTCCAGAGGCACAGCGGATAAAAACCACAAGAGTGGATCGTATTCTTACTATTTCGCTCTAAGGTTCCACTTTCCAGAGGAACAGCGGATAGTAACCACACGAGTGGATCGTATTTTTATTCTCTTAGGTTCCACTTGCCAGAAGCACAGCGGATAATAACCACAATAGTGGATCGTATTCTTAATCTATCCCTTAGGTTCCACTTTCCAGAGGAAAAGCAAGACAATAACCACAAGAGTAGATCGTATTCTTACTATCTCACTATTAGGTTCCACTTTCCAGAGGCACAGCGGATAATAACCACAAGAGTGGATCGTATTTTTAATCTCTCTCGCTCTTAAGAGTCACTTTCCAGAGGAACAGCGGACAAAGAGCAGAGCAGAGGAAAGACAGATAGAAAGTTGAGGATAACAGATATCATAGTGTCGTCTCACTCACCCTTGCATTGATTGTTGATCGCCATATTGTATATTTGTAAGCGGTGTGGTTAAAATAAAAAAAAAACACTACAACGGCCCAGCTTTCATGTTTTCACGGTTTTGAGTAATGTTTTTCCGCCGTAGGTTTTCCGCGTTTCACTTTTCCGACCGATTCAATGCATGGAGACGTTTTCGTTACTATTTTTGGGGGTTTTTTTGCCTCCGTTTTGCCGGTGTCTCAATATGTATGTTTGTGTGTGTTTAGAACGAAAAACTGTAGTACAGCGGCCCGGCTTTCGATTTTTGGGGCTGCTGCAGCTTTGCCCCCACTCACTAACACTTAACAATGCACGGGCCTGCTGTTTTTCCATCGTAAGTTCACCGCGTTTCACTTTTCCGACCGCATTTTACTTTTTCCGACCGCTTTTCACTTTTTTCGACCGATCTCCATGCATGAAAACGTTTTCTTTTTTCGAGCGCGCTTTTTTTCATCCGTTTTGCCCGGTGAAGTGAAGGAACTGATTTCCAGCGGCCGCCGGGAGAGTCGCTTTGCCATATGGGAAGGCTTCAAAGGAAGCGAAAGAGAGCGAACAGGAGGTGAAAGAGTGGATCGTATTCTTACTCTCTCTCGCTCTTAGGTTCCACTTTCCAAGGGAACAGGTGACAAAGCCAGAGCATAAGAAAATGCGTGCACCAAGACAGAAAGTTGAGGATAACAGAAAAGAGATAATAGTGTCGTCTCACTCACCCTTGCATTGGTTGTTGATCGCCATATTGTATGTTTGTATGCGGTGTGGTTAAGAACGAAAAAACACTACAACGGCCCAGCTTTCGTGTTTTCACCGTTATGAGTAATGTTTTCCCGCCGTAAGTTTTCCGCGTTTCACTTTTCCGACCGATTCAATGCATGGAGACGTTTTCGTTGCTTTTTTTTGGGGTTTTTTTGCCTCCGTTTTGCCGGTGTCTCAATATGTATGTTTGTGTGTGTTTAGAACGAAAAACTGTAGTACAGCGGCCCGGCTTTCGATTTTTGGGGCTGCTGCAGCTTTGCCCCCACTCACTAACACTTAACAATGCACGGGCCTGCTGTTTTTCCATCGTAAGTTCACCGCGTTTCACTTTTCCGACCGCATTTTACTTTTTCCGACCGCTTTTCACTTTTTTCGACCGATCTCCATGCATGAAAACGTTTTCTTT
>VNJQ01001257.1:0-56985 GCA_008042515.1 Drosophila truncata | reverse complement strand
AAACTCCACCAAATTTGATATTTGGCCATTAATTATTAATTTAGAATTTCGGTTTTAATTTCATGAAAATCGGAAGACTATATCCTATAGCTCTCATAGGAACAATCAGAAAAATAATAAAAAAAATCATAACTCTGCAGTTTCTTAACATATTTTCATCAAATTTGAGATTTGGCCACTTAATATTGTTTGAGTTTTAGTTTTGAGTCTTAGTTTTAATTTCATGAAAATTAGACGACTATATCCTATAGCTGCCATAGGAACAATCAGGAAAATAATAGAAAATATCCCAACTTCGCTATTTCTCAACATATTTTCATCAAATTTGAGATTTGGCCACTTAATGTTCTTTCAGAATTTTAGTTTTAATTTCATGAAAATCGGCCGACTATATCCTATAGCTGCCATAGGAACAATCAGGGTAATAATAAAAAGTTCAGAGTTTCGCTATTTCTCAAAATATTTTAATCAAATTTGGGAATTGACCACTTATTATTATTTCAGAATTTCGACTTTAATTTTATAGTTCAATTGCAATCTGCAAGGGTATATAAACTTCGGCGAACCGAAGTTAGCTTCCTTTCTTGTTAAAAATAAAGCTAAGCAGAAATATCTCTTGTTGGAGATCTTCTTTCTGAAGCCTGTCTTCCCATTTTCTCTCTTTAACAGCTCTCTAACCCTTGCTCTGGTTCTTCCAAATTCCAAGTTCTTCCGATGTAGTAGCTACTTTTTAGAGAAAACTTTACTAAATCTAAGCAGTAAAAGGGTATCCTTAGTTCGAAGCACTCATCCTAAAGCCTGCTTTCCTGTTTTTCGCTTTCTCTCTCATCATCTTTCTCACTATCTCTCTGATTCTTCTTAGCTCCCAATTCTTCGCTGCTTCTCTTCATAAACTGAGACAAGTCTGAGAGAGCTAGACACGATCTCGATGGCCCAGCAGGTCCCCAAATTAGCGTCTAAATTTAGCAACTCAACAAATTGAATGGAGCCCGGCTTATGTCGACTTCTGCTATCCTTTCTTCCCCCTCTAAGCTTGTTCTTTCCTATCAATTCCACCGAGTTACTCCTTGAATTTTAAAGCTCTGCGTACACTTGAGGTACCCCCCCGGGAAGGTGGACTAGGTAGGGAAAGGAGTAAAAAAAAAAAGGAAAGAAGGCATTAAGGGGATTAAGGGCTGCCAGCTTCATGGGGGGAAAACATCAAGAAACCCTAACGCTAACGCATGACATTGTCAACAGTCAGATATAACAACAATGGCAAACAGGGGGGGGAATAGGATGGACTTAAGGACGAACGAAAGGACGACAGGATGAACGTGGGTGTGTGCTTACATCGCAGAGTCTCAGGCAAGGGAGCAAGCCACTCGAAACACGCTGGGCAAGTGTATATATTCCTCTGAACTGACTCTGGAACACGGAGCACCTCCTCTGTTGGTGATATCTGGCCACCCCTGTCGAGGCTCTGAGGTTCGCACATGTTTAGGAGGGGCTTCCGGATTCCAGGATAAACTTTCTGTTTTCTGTACTGGCTTCAACCCACTTGTTCGAATTTTTAAATGCAAAATGCGTAAGTTCCTTTATGTTTTTATATTTTTTTTTAGTTTGCCAACTTTGGTTTTGTCTCCTACAATTCCCAGTCTCTTGCTTAGTACATGCATCCATATGCTAGGAAGATATATGGTATGGTATGGTATATTCAAAGAGATTTAAGCTTCAGTCTTAAATTATAATCTGAAACTTAAAAAAAATGTTTTTCGTTATTATTAAAAGGATTTTTTATCCCTATATGTTGCTCAACTTGCTCCCGGCAACTTTGTTTAGCTACAAAAATGTACGCAACATTGTCTAGCAACATACCTAACATTTTCTTGGATTTTTTATTAAATTAAATGTTTGGTTTTTTATGAATGTCACCATAATTAGCTTAACATTTTAAACAAATTTTGTGGATTCCAGTTAACTAAACAAATACAGCTTTTACAAAAATATTTATAAAATTATTTGAAAATTGCAATAATTTTTTCTGATTTAAAGACTTCTGGGTGAGTGAATAACCCCTGGTTTGAAGTGATTCTGTGTGGCTTGTGTTTTTTATTATTATGACGGCCCTTCCCCCCGGACAACAGCAACAAACAGAAACGCATTGCGATAATTATATGCTGAACCAGCAGTGCAGCAGCGGCAAGTGCAACAGCAACAGCAACAGCAACAGCAACAGCAACAGCAACAGCAACAGCAACAGCAACAGCAACAGCAACAGCAACAGCAACAGCAACAGCAACAGCAACAGCAACAGCAACAGCAACAGCATCAACCCAAGGCGCCTGCCCCCGGCAAGAGAGTGTGTGTGTGTGTAGCTCTGTGTTCTTTTATCATATTTACATTTTCGCATTTATATGTCGCCAATTCAGTGGGACTCCTACTTCAGCCCTGGCACGGCTTCTGTTTCTGCTCCCCCACCATTTATGGCCCGAGTGCGAAACAAGTAATTAGAAAACATATTTCGAAATTGTTTTGCCATCTCAACTCAGCTGTGCGAAATATATAAAAACATAAAGGCGATGCCAAAAGATATTTTAACGACTTGGAAGGAAATTCTTAAATGTATTTCCATCGTTTGAAGTTGGTTGCGATAATTGCTAGCTAATTCTGTTACAAAAATATATATTTTCTTAGGCTTTAATAATAATTTAGTAAGTTAAGTTAAAGTATCGATAATTCAATTAAAATTAGTTTAGTTTTGTTTTAAATTTATATAAAAAATGAGGAAGACCCTTTAAAGATCTTTCCTTTTACAAGTTCCTAACAGCTTTTCCTATATTTACGTTTTTGCAAAGATTAGAAACAGTATATATATTAATTTAAGTGTCTAAAAAATCTCTTAAGAACCTAAATGAAATTTTAAATAATATTCAAATGGAGCTTAAAAGATCTTTCCTTTAAAGATCTTTCCTTTTTCAAGTTCCTAATTGCTTTCCTTATATCTACGTTTTTGAAAAGATTAGAAACAGTGTATGTATATAATTCTGTTACAAATATATATATTTTCTTAGGCTTTAATAATAATTTAGTAAGTTAAGTTATAGAATCGATAATTGAATTAAAATTATTTTAGTTTTGTTTTAAATCCTTTAAAGATCTTTCCTTTTTCAAGTTCCTAATTGCTTTTCCTATATTTACGTTTTCGAAAAGATGAGAAACAGTATATATATTAATTTTACTGTCTAAAAAATCTCTTAAGAACCATTAAAAACATTTTAAAAATATATAATATAAAAAATCTCTTAAGACCTTTATGAAATTTTAAAAAATATTCAAATGTAGCTTAAAACTTTCACAAATTTCTGAATTTCAAACTCTATAAAATGCAAGGACTGCAACATCAGCTTTGCCATGAACAAGGAAGTTGTCAGAATATAAAAGGCTTGTACTTTTGTGTACCCAGGAAAGTGATATCGCTCTAACGACACTGAAGATAATAATGATGATGATTATGATGATGATGATGATGATGAAGTTGTGCTTGTGGGGAATATAGATAATAGCAGGCACTATGTATGCATCCCTGTTGCAACTCCCCCCCACTTCATTCATTCTCCTTTTTTACCCGATAAGCTGCAGGTACTTCTACACATCCCCTGTGGGTGTGTGTGTGTGTACACCCTTTGACTTATGATTTTATTTAGCATCTTTTAGGGCTAGTCTAGGGCTTTATATGGCAGGCATTAGCCTCACAATCTCCCCAACCTTCCTCTCTCCCTCTCACTCCATCTTTCACTTCAAAAACTGTGGATTCTGCGCATGCTAAAGTGTCGTTTTCATTTGAACATTTTGTCAATAGCTTCGCTTTCACTTTTTCGCACACAAAGCTTCCTTTTCTTCAGGTTTTCTCCCCATTGAAGTTGACTTCGATTTAGCTCGCTCTGAAAGTTTACTTAAAGTTGCACTTAAAAGCAATGATTTTCGGTAGGAAAAAATATAGAAAATTTACTTTAAATAAGGCAGAAGTTAGAATGCATTTTACTTGGTCTCAGAGAAAGGCTTTACATTTCCCCTGTTTTGTAATTTTGTTAAAAGCCAACTACACTCAACCATCACATGCTCCACATAATCACATGGCTAAGGATTTGAGTTTGAAGGGACATTCCCCAAGTCCATTGTTTTCCCCATTTTTTTGTTTTGTTTTTTTTTTTTTTGCTCCTCTCCAGAAACGCGTCACAAGACAATGCCATATGCCACGCATTGGGCAGGGGTCACCTTCCCCTCTCATCGTCTAGAGAGAAAAATGAATCTGCATCTGAATCCCAGGTCCCAGTCCAAGTCGCAGCTTCTTTTTCTTTATTTATTTTTTTTTTGTGCACTGGAGTGCCTTTTACTTTGTGCATAATTTCTTGGACCCATGTGGGGGGGGGGGGGGGGGGGGGGGGAATTGTGGGCGAAGTTCCTTTATTTTTCGTGGGGCCTGGGAAGGTCATTAACCGGGTCTAAGGCGCTATGTTCCCAGTTGTCAATGGTCAGAAGATGTGAATTATGCAGGGCTTAAATGAGAGATTTATTTTCTAAGAACACAAAAAGCGCTAGTTTTGTGCCAAATCATGATTGTTGGAACAAAGTGGTGTTTTTGTTCCATTTCCACTGTTCCTAAGGAAGTGTTTACATTGGCTGCGTTCACCAGAACAACATGATCACTGATCAGTGATGGATTTCTATCGATAGTGCGTTTTATCCCTAATTATTTGCAAGGAAATCTTGCACTATCGATAGAAATCCAACACTGATCAGTAATCATGTTGTTTTGATGAACACAGTCTTTATAAATAGATCTTGAGACTTAGTTAATGACCAAATTATTGCATTTTCTGTTTCATTCCCATTGTTTTAAAGCTAGGAGTTGCATCCTAAAAAATTCTTGACCTGAAGGAATATCATATTATTTCAAAAATATTGAGTCTTCAATTTTCTGTTCAATTTCCATTGTTTTTAATGATGCCCAACCCTTGCAAAGTTATTTATTGAACTTGAAACAAATTAGATTTCGAAGTAAAAACCAATTTTATTAGAACTAAGTTGGTTATTTCCAAACCCTTGCATTTTCTGTTCAATTTCCGAACTTTTCTATGATAATCAAAGCTCCTGGAAATCATTATGGCCTCGAAATAAATGAAAGCTTATTAATATCTAGGTAAGCATCAAATTTTTAAATTTTTTATTCCATTTCCATTGTTTTTACACCAAACCAAACCAAAGAAGGAATATCATATTTTAAAGTCTTGCATTTACTGTTTCTTTTCCACTGTTTCTACAATAGTATTTATTGCAGTTATATTCTAAGTAGATCTTGGACCATTTTACTAAATAAAAAACAATTTTGTTAGAACCTAGTTGGACACAAAATTGGCATTGCCGGAATCTTAAATTTTCTGTTCCTTTCCCACTGTTTTTAATGATGCCTAACCCCTCCCCGCATGTACATATGCTCCCCAAGAAGTAGCTCTTGGGCATGAATGAATATCATCATCTCGTCGACATCTTCATCGTCGCAATCCCCACTTCCACTCAGCATGATAAAGACAAGTGTTGCACAGGGGAGCCCACATGGGACTTTACTTTAGCCGAACCCCCGAACCCTTATCGAAAGCCCTGAGTCCCAAGCTAGGGGTAAACGTAAAAATTACACTTGCAGCGGGTGTCATACCACAGCTTTTCTATTTTTTTTCCCCCCATTTTTTTTTTATTTGTGTACTGCAAACGTGAAAGTCAAAGGCAAAATAAGAAAGAAACGTTGACGTTTGTGGCCCTAGCATCAACCCATTGCGCGAGTTCGTTAAACCTTCAAGCATCGAAGTTTTCGCTTCTTCGCCAGAAACCGAAACAACTACAGGGAGATGTGAATCCTTCGTCCCTATATTTTCTGTTCTGTTCTGTTTTTTTTTTGTGGCCTCAGGCAGGTCGCGACTCCATCCCGAATCCATGGGAACACTCCAAAACTTAGTGGCGCTGACAAAGCGCGCACACGACAAAAGTCAATGGTCCGGGCTCTACCAACGGGTGTCTATGTATGTACATATGTACATATGTATGTAGGTATCCAGGGGTGAACCAACCAGGAGTGCGTTGCGTTAAAATTTAATTAACAAGCGACAACACACGCACTTTTCCAACGTTCCAACAGCGACAGTACTTGGCACCTCGCCAATTGATATATATATACTATATATAGCTGCACCTGGAGAGCTTTGCAAAAAAAAAGGGTTTTGTACTTAATTTTTAGAATATTTTGGTACGCAGTTTGCACTTTTCCAGATATTTAGAAAAGCTTATAAAAAGGAAACATCTGTAATTAATTCCTCATTAATATATTTATTTTAATGTAAAAAACAATCCCAAAAAAATCCAATTGCTTGTTTTTTTTTTGCTACACTTTCCCTTTTGACCAACTTGCGGAAGCAAAGGTTTAATTGACTTGGCTTGTAAGGCGCTGCATACCATCGCATACCAGCCACTCCAACCGACAAACAACTGCTGCTTCTGGCCACTTAGCGAGGGATTCCTTGATTCCCAATACCCTGTCCTGTGTAGAATTTGTGGCATTTTTTTGTAAAGCCAATACCCGATAACCAGGAGATACTATAACTTAGTGCTTAGGCTTTCCTGAGTCTTTACATAAAAATAAAACAAAATTTTTGTATTGCAAATTTTTGCAAAAAATAATATAAAATAAAATAATATAAAATAAATAAATATAAAATATAAAATATACCAAAACAAATAAAAAAATATTCGAAAATTTACCAAAACATATCAAAATATATTAAAAAATATACCAAAATTTACCAAAATATACCAAAATATACCAAAATATACCAAAATATACCAAAATATACCAAATTATACCAAAATATACCAAAATATAAAAAAATAAACAAAATATACCACAATATACGACAATATACCTTAATATACCAGGGAATAACTATAACTTAGTGCCAACAGATGGAGGCTTTCCTGAGTCTTTACATAAAAATAAAACAAATTTTTTGTATTGCTAAAAAAAATATATATATATAAATTGAAAATTCTTAACAAAAACTATATAAAACTTGACTTTCTCCACATTTATATTCACTAAGCAAAAACAAAATCCCTATTTATTTTATCCAGTAAAAGCAGCAGCCTTCGGCACACATAAATCGAGTCAATTCCGTTGCACATTATGGCTCGAATTATCAATGCCCATAAAGTATTTCCTCTTTGGCCGCAGGACGGAGGACGGAGGATGGAGGGGAACTGACTGAAAACTGACTGGAAAAGCTGCTATGCTGGCTCTTACTCCTCTCTCCACACAAAATGAGTTCATCACGTTTCCTCTTTTTCAGCTGATTTACTTTTTGTCCGTTTAGAACGAAATAAATATCCTCTTCTGGGAGAATCTGCAGAAGACTGCCAGCCGATGCTGAAGACGCCCACAAATGCTAACAAGTAACCGGGAAGAAGAAACAACTTTGAGAGAGAGAGAAAAAAAGAAAATAGACAGACCAGGGAAGATGCAACGAGTCTACAGAGCCCTTTACCAGCTTTCCACTTGGGAAAAAATTATAAAAAATTTTATTTCCGTAGAGAAAAGAAATATTGAACTAAATATATAATTGAAGTGTATAGATAAGAGCTATATATTAATAATATATAGATATTTGAAGCGAAAGTCGTTAAATTTAAATTTTTTATATATAAATAAATAAAAATAACATTAAAAATAAATAATAAATAAATAAATAAGTAAAATAAAACAAAAAAAAAAACAAAACTTAAACTAAGTAAAAGTTTTTAGTTATTTTCCAATAATAATGCTTTTTAAATGCGATTTTATCGATATTTTAAAATTTAATATATCGCCTTTACGATGTTTTTATCGATAAAAGGGACTTTTCATGTCGATCTGATCTTTATCTGAGTTATAAATAATAATATTAAATGATTATAAATCATTTTAATACAATTTTGCTAATATTTTCTGGTTATATCGATATTTAGTGCTAAATGTAATATTTTTTGATAACCATATTTTCGATAAACATCGATATGTATAAAAAGTCTGAATTAATATAAATATTAAAAGAAAGAACGGGTTCACTAAGCATTTATAAAAATATATTAAAATGTACAATATTGTGAATTGTATTCCATAAGAAATAAGCAGGTGAATACATAGATTTTGATGGCATTTATTTCTATATATATTTTTTTTTGTATAGGCAACTATTTTTGTTAACTGTTTTCTTGTGCCGCAACACCGTTATAAATAAATGCACGTATTGCCATTACATTTCATTGTTCGGTGCAGACACCCTCGGACACTCCCTCTTGAAGCCCCAAACCGAATCCGAATCCGAATCCCCGAGCTCCAAGCTCCAACCTGGAAAGAGCCAACGCTTCGCGTCGCTCTCTGCCCGCCAGGCATTCCGATCCTGGTGCCTAAATGGCGTTAAATATGGCATTGATGATCATTATCAATGAGCCTCCTCTCGCTGGGTTCGCTGGGTTCGCTTTTCAGCTTTTCAGTTTTTCAGTTTTCTTTTGCTTTTGTCGATTTTTGTGCTGTAATCCAATAGCTTCATCACGTCTCTGTCTACCTTTACTTTTGAGGTGTTAAAAATGTGTTTCCTTTTTTTAATTTGTTTTCTTATTTTTTTCTGTGGTGCATTGATTCGATTTCTTTTACAGGGGCGCTTATAAAGTCGAAGAACTTGGCTCTCGTCACGAATTAATATTTTCTCCATTCCTGAGGATACACCTCTGAACAAGCACCTTCTTTTTTTGTTCGATCCAAGTGACAGCCGTTTAATGAATGCTCCTCCAACGCCCGTTGCGCGAATATCGGGCAACGCCTACCCAGAGACTAATTTATAATTTTACGCGAATCGCCAGAGATATCCTCGCCGAGATCCCGCTTCCCCCTGGCGGAGAATCTTCATTCCTAGCAGTAGCTAAAATTCACGATCGTGCTCTGCGCGTTTTTTGGCCTTATTTTTATGCTACTCGTAAGGAACATTTAACCAGAGATACTCATACACAGAGAATATATATTATAATATATTATTATAATAGAACAAACCTCCATGGCTAACTGATCATTAATTATAATACAAAAATTTAATAAAACTTTCAATCTAAATTCTTATAAAACAGGTTATTTATTTTAGGTATTTCAAGAATTTCAGAAATTTATAATGTATATAATATCCGCCCCTCGACACAGTGTAACTCTTCTATAGCCTAACAAGTTGCCGATTGCCCTGATCCTGAGCTCTTAGCCTCCACTCTTAACTCCTCTGCCAATAATCATAATAATTTACGACCACCCAACACCGGGGCTATCGTATCTAAAAGTGGTAGAAGCCTTTTTGTAAGCACTTTGTTGCCTTTCGTTCGATTTCTGTTCCATTCGATTGCCCCCAAACCATAGCGGCCAAGGGGGCGTGGCTCATCTGTACGGAGCAGACACATCTCTAAATCAGAGCTGCTCTCAAAGAGATGGGGAGGAGGAGGAAGCGTTAAGGTGTGTGTGTTTTTGTTATTTTGCACTGAGATAATCTGTGCGAATATATTTTGTTTTATTTTATTTTGATTTTATTTAAAAACATCAAATTATTTCTCAAGAAATGTTTAAAATCTATCAATAGCAAGAAAGTTTATATACCCTTGCAGATTATAATTGAGTTATGTAATTAAAAACTAAATACTAAGAGAACATTGAATGACCGAATCTCAAATTTGATGAAAATATTTTGAGAAACAGCGAAGTTATGATTTTTTCTATTATTTCCCTGATTGTTCCTATGGCAGCTATAGGATATAGTCGTCCAATTGTCATAAAATTTAAATCAAAATTCTGGAATGATATAAAGTGACCAAATCTAAAGTTTGATGAAAATATGTTGAGAAACAGCGAAGTTATAATTTATTTTCGAAAATTTTGCCGATCGTTCCTACTGTTCCCGATTTTTCCTATGGCAGCTATAATATATAGTCGTCCGATTTTCATGAAATTTATTACGAAATTCTGAAACAATAAAAAATTGCCAAATATCAAATTTGGTGATTATATGTTGAAAACTGACAAAGTTATAGTTTTTTTTTTCAAAAATTTTTACGATCGTTCTTATGGCAGCTATAAGATATAGTCGTCCGATCCGGCCCGTTCCGACTTATGTAGGAGTGAGAGCATATAGAAAACTACTTGCAAAGTTTCATTCATATAGCTTGAAAACTGAGGGACTAGTTTATGTATAATCGGACAGACGGACAGACGGACGGACAGACGGACAGACGGACGGACAGACGGACGGACAAACGGACAGACGGACGGACAGACGGACGGACAGACGGACGGACAGACGGACGGACAGACGGACGGACAGACGGACATGGCTAGATCGACTCCTGATCAAGAATATATATACTTTATTGGGTCGGAAATGTCTCCTTCACTGCGTTGCAAACTTCTGACTGAAATTAAAAAACCCTGCAAGGGTATAAAAATATCCCAATAAATCAAATGCTTGATTTTTCTGCAAACAATTGGGTGGCGCGCGAACCCTCTCCAACGAGGCGTGATCAAAACCACAAGTGGACTCCTGGTGCTGGACTCTGGTCCTCATCCCTAAAAGCCGAACAATTGCTGAAGCCAAACTTTAGCCAAACTTTAGTTTTGCAGTTGATCGACGTCTAGACACATTAGTCCATTGAGCGAGAGAGACGAGGACTAGGAGTAAACAAACATAAAGCCACTTGAAACAAATACTTGTGAGCACAGCCCCCACAATAAAGTTTAAAAAAATAAAGCAATTAACAACAACACAACTCTTATAGTGTTAAATAAATACAGAACAAATAAATCTGTTCTATTGTATACTGGGGAATGCAAAAAAAATTCCAGGAATATAGAAATAATTGTGAATCAAAGTCTCTGTAAAATTATAATAAAATATTATTTAAATTTTTAATTCATGACGCTTTATAATTTATATTCTACAAACTTCTTGAGTAAGCTGAAATTTAGATATATTTTTCTGCTGTATTTTCCAACTAAAAATCATTTTAAAACCAATTTACATGCTCCTTAAAGTTCCTTCGTCCTGTCGCCTGTCCTGGACTCGATTTTTAACTGGCCTGAAAGCCAGAGTGAATGAAAAGTGTTGACAAACACGCTGATGAAGTGCGGCAGTAGAAGCGAGTGACAAATGGGCAAACAAGCCAGGTTGTGCCTGGCTGGCACAATAAATAAAAATTATTTCAACAAAAAAGAAAGAAAAACAAAACAAACAAAAAAAAGCAACAAAAACAAGAGCGAAATGAAGCGATTACACAAATTCATTTAAATTAAAATGTTTTCAAAATGAAAGTCAGGCAAACAGCAGCCGCAAACAGAGAGGAGCCGTGGACGTGGACACAGGACACACAGGATGGCGGATGGCGCACAGGCACAGTCTGAGGATGGAGGAGGAACATAAACCTGGACCAGCTCTGTTTACATATTATCCACTCTACATATATATACGCCAGATGTCAGTTGTCGGGAATCCATCGACCCGAGACAAAGTCAAACGTTTGCTGAAAGTCAGCCAGTCACTAAATTGAGCAGAGTTTGCTTCTGAATCAAAGGAAACCATAGAAATGATTCCATTTAGTGTAGATCATACAAAAAAAAAACTATATAAAAGGAAGGTTAATCAGTTATATCTTTAAAAATGTACTTAGGCAAGAAAAAATGCATTGCTTATATTATAAAACTTCCAGGATACTAGAACTATTTTCGTACAGTGCTTAAAGGTTACTCAGTTGGGCCTTGCTTGTGGAAAAAGGAATTCAGTGCTGAATTTCATGTGCAACAGGGATGCATTCCCAATTCACCATGTGGTCAGTGGGAGATTCAAGTTCTTGAATTTTCCACAGCTTTCTTCCATACAGAATTGCGTACTTCTTGCTTATTGGAAGCCAAATATATCTTCATTCAATGGTTATCTTTGTATATAACTTTTAACATATAAAACTTATAATATGATTTTAATTTTTTAAATTATATTTCGCTTTCCTTTAACAACTATGAAAATTTCAATATTTTCCCATTGATAACGAAAAAATTAAATCCCAGAAACAGCTTATTTATGTTTTCATTTTAATTGCGGAAATTGTTGATTAATTTCGATCCCCATTTCTGTGGCCTCCTCTCACTCACGGAGTGGAGTTGATGGTTAGACGGGAAACGAGAAGGCAGTGGCGATGCGAGGATCATTAATGAGGAGGCAACAATGTTTGTTCTGGCACTGGAAAGTACACATTTTATGACACCACTTCGCTACTACTTATTATCTCAGCAAAAAGGTGAGGAGGATGGCAAAGAAAAAGAAAATGCTAATTAAGTACGCCCACCTCATTGGATAAGAAAAGAGCAACAGTTGTTGGGGCTTAGTAAAACTTAGACACCGGTGGGCAAGTCTCAAGTTCGCATACTTCTTCCTTTATCAGAAAGTTAGGTAAACAAATCTTAAAAAAGGCTTTTAATAATTTTAATTCTATATTTTAAAAACGAAAGAAATCTAAATATATATATTTTCATAATCTTAAATTACCTTCACTTAAAAGCAAAAGCAAAAGATGTTTAAAACAGGATATATGTACGTATGCTTGCAAAGTCCTCTTAAATAAGAGCGGCAGTAAAAAGGCCATTGAAGTCAACTCTAGTGCAAAAGTCAATGAAACTTTTATTACCAACATACCGCATATTACACCCACACTCACACCCACACCCACTTGATGGGACCCCCACTTCTTGCCACTTAACAGCCGGATAAAGTGGCTAACGGGGGTGGTTAGTTAATCCAAGCCACAAAAGAAGAAGTGCAACAAACGACTTTTATTTCAGGCTAAAGTTGCGTGCAGCAAATAAATATATTGTAAAAAACAGTAAGGATGTACAACAAGGTCGGATTCCTTCCAGAATTCCTTCTAAAAGACTCATAATATGGGCATGTTTATTAATATTAAATATGTGATCTATTTTCGGATTATTGTTATTTTATTGGCTTAATTTTAAGATATATCTTCTTTCGAATTAATCCAAATAAATTAAGCAACAGATTTATTGTCGAAAACTCTTTTAATCTCGAGCCAAAAGAACTTATCAGTAAAAATGTTCCTTACCATTAGCCCCAAACATTTTAATTTATATATTTTTTTAAATTATAATTAAATAATTAATTAGTAATTAGAGAGTCAAAAACTTACCTTAAATTAATACATTGTTGTCCTTGTTTTCTCGCTTTAGATTCCGGCAGTAAATATTGTTCGAGATTCAGTCTTAGCTCCCTCGGGAATTGGATGGTATTTTTGGTATTATTATGTTTTATATTTTTTCCGAGTTTGTAATTTAATTTATTTAATTTTACACTTTACATGCTCCAGTTAATTAACTATTCCTTTGTTTTATGTTATTTTTTAACCACAGAATTTTGTAAAACATTTTATTTGCTGCTGGCTTGAAAAAAAAGCCTTAAATAAGATTTTGGCTTAATTGGAAATCACATTTAATGGTAAGACATTTTACGGTGGCACTATAATTTTTCGATATTTTAGATACACAGCCTTTGCTTCTCTATTCTGGCATTATATTTTGATATTTGGTATTTTCTGGCAAGTAAAATCAAACGTACTTTATTACAATTTTATTATTCAAGTAATATAAATAGTTTTAATTTAATTTTGTTCAAAATTTAGCATATTTTTTATTTGTTTTATAAGTTTTCAATGTTTTATGTGTTTTATATTAAATGATATCTGAAAATAAAATAAAATAATTATTTAAAACGGTTTATAAAACTGTTTTTCCTCAGATATTAAAGATGTATGTATATAAAAAATATTAAGTTTCTTCAAACTAAGTTCATTTTCCCACCTCTCAAAACAGCGAGTCAAATAACTATAAATTCATTATCCCCACAAAATGCTGTAGGTTTTTCCCCCAAGTTCCACTGATCCCAGGCTTCCTTGTTCCCAATGCTTTCCTGTTCCCTCTCTGTTCTTCTATTGGATTGAAAAAGAAGGCCTAGAGGCTCGCTCACACAGCGCAAGATATGCAAAGTAAGTAGCAAGGAAGGGAGAGGAGAAGGAGGGAAGAGGAGAAACTTGAAAGCCAAAGCGGATTGCCATTACTTAGAAGCGCGTTTCAAGCTTCATTGAGCGCTTGAAAAAAAAAAACAGAATAGCGTGGGAGGAGTAGTGGGTGGTAAAGAGGGGTGGAAATGGTATATTCGGAAGTTCTAATAAGAAATACTTGTAGCCGAGAGAATTCACACTAAACTACACACATACACACACACACACATAAATTCTAGAAAACCTACGACACATTCTTACAGGCTCTCGTCTCTTGGCCAAAAACTAGTTGGCATTTTAGGCCTCAAATAAATGGGATAAAACTTGGCCTATTGGATTGCGGTTGGACATTGCCTTGCCTCGTTTGCACTGCGATCATACATACATACTCTTCCAATTAGATGCTATTTTCATATAAAAATGCTCAAATTAGATTATTATAATTTATAATCAAAATTTAAAAACTTACCTAATTAATGGTGTCAAGTTTTTGGCGGTTTTGCCGCTTTGCGGTCGACTTTTCTTTATTCCTCAAGTGGCACCTGCCACGTGACCGCAAATGTCCTGCGGCATTCTTTACATGTACTTTGTTTTCTGTTTCTTTATCATGTTCTTCTTCGTATTCACCATACTTTTGCACTTACACTTTAGCGACGATCAGTTAGCGGCAAAGACATTTTGTGAGCAAATTAGCCACTGCTGCTGCAAGAGCGCCAACAAAAAAAATTATTCAATTGACTCGAAACTAGTTTGGCACAAAACAAAAATCGCAAAAGCAACACACGAAAAAAAAGGAGAACCACACACACACACACACTAGCGCACTCACAAAATTATTATTTGCACATGTATAAAATGCAACTTCTTTTTGTTGTTGTTGCCTGCTGCTGTGTTTCAACAAGTTGTGGTTTTGTGGTTTTTGTTGTCTTTGATCGCGTCTATAACTAAAAGCCGAAAGTATAACTTTTCGTTCTTCTCCGCGTATCACTTTTTACCGCGCGGGAATCAAGGAGAAAGGCAGAACCGCGCGCAACCATCGCCGAAAACCGAATGCGACGAAAATCCCATGAACGACGCAAATGCAGCTCACAGAAACACTCGCGCTCAAAATATTAGTGCCCCAGTGCGAATGTAGGGAGTTTAAGAATTATAATATAACGGTAAATGATTGGAGGTAAATGACAATGTCATGAAAATGTATTAAAATTGTATTTTATAATATATTTTATAAATGTTCCACTGTGCTGGGGAATAGAACGAACAATATTTTTATTAATATTAATATTAATAATAAAACAAAACCAGATTGTTATATCTTTGCCCCATGCTGTGCTCCTGTGAGCGCCTATGTATGTGTATGTGTACGAATGTAGTGCAGATGAAAGAAAAGGAACAAGAACTGCTAGCTTGCACCAACAAAAAGAAAAACACCAAAGACAGCAACAACTACAACCACAGGCAAATACTGAGCAGAGGAGTTTTAGTAGTAGTAGCTCCAATCAGACAAAAACCAACTGAGCTTTGCTCTCTCTCTCTCTCCAACTCTCTTTTTCTCTCTCCTGTCATGTGCAGCGGCAGAGGCAGAGGCAGCGACTGCGGCCAGAGGAGGCGTATTACGTTTACGCCAAAGAACGTAAAAGTTAAACCGGCATTTTGTTTTTGGTTTGTTTAGGCGCGCATGTTTTGAGCCTAGCAAACAACACAGGAGCGGGAAAGTGAAAGAAGTGAATGGGGAGGGGGTAACCAAGGGGAAGGAGGGAAAAAGACCAAGGTTTAATATGAAATGAAATTATGTACTTGCAAACTTAAAATAACGTTATTTTATTTTAGCTCCACATTTATATTTTTATTTCCTATTTCGGCGTAATAAGTAATACCAATATTTATTTTATATTATTAAAAAAATCGCACGTTTGATATTTTGCATAAAAATGAATTACGTTAAGTTTTGGGCCCCCATCACCCTGCAAGTCCTTGAATCCGCTCCTGCAATTTTTTGCATTTTCCCGCGTGCAAGCTTCTGCAGCAGCAACAACAACCACCAACCAACATAGAAGAGAGATAGGACGAAAAGGAAGAATCTGACAACAACGTAACGTGGCTGGGAGAAAGAGAGCGGTGCATTGGTTACATGTGTGTGTGTGTGTGAGTGAGCTGCAGGCTGCAGCTGGCAGTGAGCTTTGTACCTTATTACTGGTTTTCAACTCACTAAAATATGTGGAGCGTCACTTGATTTACTCTCAGTGCAAGGCCAAAGCCGTGCGGAAGGGAAGTTAGTGGGAATGGGCTGAGGGAAAGCAGCGTAAAAGGAGCGACTTTCTTCTTCCAGCTGTTTCTCAAAGCTTCTCTCTCTTTATATCTCTTTGGCTCTTTATCTCCCTCTCTCCCCTCTCTGTCTGTCTTGTTGGTTTTTGGCTTGCCGGCTGGGATCTCGCCACCCTCTTCTCACCCCACTCAATGTCCCTATTGGCCTCTCACTCCCACACCAGCTGTTGCTTACCCAAAGCCTACCATCACTGATAGAAAAAAAGGTACTTTTTTTACAGCAAGAAAGCTCTCTCTGACTATGGAAATGCTATCTCTCTCTCTCTGTATTATTGATCAGGATATGATCTTCATTCATTTTAGTAACCAAAACTCTTTATAATTGACATTAAACATTTTTATTTTTAGTGCACAAATAGGACCATGTAGTTTATGGCAATTTCTTATTAATAAGAGGCTTTTATGTGTAGCCGGGAGTTAGTGCCATCCCATGGGCGACATTAACGTTAATAATAATAAAATGTGATTATTGCCCAGAACAAGAATATCTGCCGCTGTTGTTGTTGTTGTTGTCCTGCTTGGTGGCAGCCTTCTTCAACCTTCGATTTCCTTTAACCAGTTTTGCAGTTCTCCCGGATTTCTGTCATAGGTGTAAATCATTTTCTAATCGCAGCCAGCAGATCACATGCACACACGCATCAACTAACACACACTCACACACAAGTGCAAACTACGAACACACACAGATACACCTTATACACTGAGATACAAATATTAGCAAGTTGTTGATTTAAACAATTTATGGAATATCAGTTTGCATTTTTGGAACATTTTAAAAGTAGGAGGAGGAGGAGGGGTCTTTGCGATCCCATCCCGTGTTTTCTTGATCAGCATCAACAGGCGAGGCGATCTGGTTGTATCCATTTTTAATTGATTTTCTAATTTTTCTCCTGATTCCTAAGTTAAACAATTTTTGGATATCAGTTTGCATTTTTTGAACATTTTAAAAGTAGAAGGAGACTTCTCCGACCTCATCCCTTGTTTTCTTGATCACCATCAACAGGCGAAGTGATCTTGGTTGTATCCGTTTTTAATTAATTTTTCTATTTTCCTCAAATTTAAGGTATTTACCTAGCCTAAAAGTAAATAATATTCACTTAATTCAATGAAATATAACTCTATACCTTTTTTTAGATCTTCTCCTTAGGATTTTCCTCAAATTTAAGGTATTTACTTAGCCTAAAATTAGCTAATATTCACTTAATTCAAGGAAATATAACCCTATACCATTTTTTAGATCTTCTGCTTAGGATTTTCCTCAAATTTATGGTATTTACTTAGCCTAAAAGTAACTAATATTCACTTAATTCGAGGAAATATAACCCTATACCTTTTTTTAGATCTTCTCCTTAGTTAGATCCTTGTTTCTATATTCGCTCTACTTCTTTTCTCCCAGTGCAGTCAATAGTGCTAGGAATTAACAATGAGCTGGCAACGATGTTAACTGGAAAATGCTTTTCGCTTTTCGCTGAGCTGTGGCTGTGGCTGTGAATGCCATTTGGGAGTGAGTTTTTTGAGGTATGTACGCTTTCGTCCTCGGCCCCTCCTGGGACTTTGGGTTTAGCGGATGGCGCCCAAGCTGAAGCTGAAGCTGAAGCTGGAATTTGGAGATGGGAGCATTGGCGGTCTCTGTGGGTCGGCGGTTGGCGGTTAGTTGGCTCCGCCCCGCCCCGCCTCCACCATGGGTGCAATGAACCCGCCGCCCGCCGTTAAGTATGCAACACGGGGGACAGGAGCTTAATTGGTAGCCAAATCCATCGAAACAATTTTATACCATTCGATATATATTTTTATATTTTATATATTTGATTTTTATTTAATGTGTGGCTAATACATTGAGGTGCTAAAAAAATAATTACAGAAAATCGGATAATGTAATTTCTATTTACTTGCCGTAGCTGCTCATTCATGATTTTTTTTTAAATTGAATCCTTTTAGAGGAAGGTGGTGCCATAGATATATATATCTCGCATAAATATATATTTCTAGATTATTTAAGCTTCTTTTTCATTTAATAGTTAAATCAATAGTTGCTTTAATTAGTTTTACTTCATAGTCTTTGTTGTAAAAGGTTGTTGTGGTTAATATTTTCTGAAGTTCGGCATTTAAGACATATTTTTCTTATGTAAGGGTTATTATATCTTTATAATAAAGCCAAAAAAAGTAAAAAAAAAATTTGTATGTGATTAGTTTATCTTGGTTGCTTCTTAAAACATATTATTCATCTTGAAATATCTTTATTTATTTAATTATTAATTTTATTTCAAGGCATATATTGTGAATGATCATAGGTCGTCCAGGGATTGCCTGTCTTATGGGTATAACCATGATCGGGCAAAACTTTGGGTGTGCGATAGTAGTTCTTTGTTTGGTTAACATAATCCTGTGAATATTCAAGCTATAAATAAATATTTTTAAAGCTAAACTTTCATATTAACCTTTTCGTTTCTCCTTTGATGGACCCACAAAGGACCCTGGGATCCCATTGTCTGACCCTCGATGGCTGGCTTCACCTGGACCACTGCCGATGTGGGCGTGTCACCAAATCGAGGCTTTGAATGTGAACTCAAACCTAACTTGAGATCTATACTGGGCGGTGGCTCCCGACGAATTCGCTCTTCGATCTCATAAAGCTCTTGCTGCAGATATTTAAGGAAAGGTAAATCCTATATCTCTTATATTATATTAAGAAAATTAAAGTAAACCCTATTACTTACTCGATTTTTATAGACCATGCAGCAGGCGCGAAGCGTAAAGTAATAGATAATCTCCACGCCTGAGAGTAAGCTGAATCCCAGAAAAAGACTGGCTATGCCGCCAAAGGACACCAGCAGATCCACCCAGCCGAAGAGAACCTCACGTTTATATCGTATAATAGGCCAAGTTAGGAACTCCACCAGCACACCTGTGCTCTCTGGTCGGTCCACACTAAATGTTAATGGGTTTTCAATGGAATCTCTGAGATGACCAGATGCCAGGAAAACTTACATTTTGATGAGTTTGTCAATGTTGAAAACGGTCTTTGAACAACTGAGCTCACACTGAAGACAGTCCTTGATATTGGTGATGTTTACCTTGAACTCATTAAGGCAATCGAGGTCCTTAAGCATGCACATAGGCACATTGACTGAAAGCAGGCATAATTAAAGTCATTATCCATCTTTCTAGCACTGTGTTAATACTATCTTTAACGATCTTATAAGATAGGTATACCTATGGGCTTGTAGAACGGCGGATTGCACTTGCAGAGCTTAATGGCCTTGTTCATGCGACACTGTTTCATGCAGGAGGAGAAGGTATATGCATCTGGGAAATAATTAAGCTTGACCTCATCGCTGAAAATGCACTTCCGTTGGCCAATCGATAGCTGACGAGCATCGTCCGTGGTATAGGTATTCTTCTTGGATATCCTCACCTCCACCAGCTGGCTCTCGGACCAATCGATCTGAGCATTAAAATCGGAACCGAAATACTCCTCGTTCGAGAAAATAAAGATCTATTGAGGGAATGGTTTATAGATTATAGATCTATAAATTATGAAAATGTTGGAAGAAACTAACCCTGGAAGTGCTGTTGGGCACAAAGAAGAGGGCCCACTTTTTGTCCGTCTCATAGAGGTCATGTGGTGCACCCGTTTTAACACTTTAATAATGGATAGATTAATAAAATTAATTATTATATGAAAAAATTAGAACTCACTCCTCGGTGGCCGTAGACTTGAAGCGACTGTTGAAGGCATAACAAAAACCATGCTCCGTGTAAATGGGCTCAAAGTGCTCGCAGCAGGGTATCTCCTCATCCCGATATTTGCAGGATACAAAGGTGCTTTCGCAGCTTATGTGAGCCTCGAAGGCCCACTGCCTGAGCGTGTTCTCCTCCAGCTTGGCCTTGGGTATCGATTGGGCCAGGAGCTTTGCATCGCCAATTCTATCAAAGCTTAGCGATGTCAAAACCTCCAGAAATGAGGTGTATTTCGGTACCTCCTCTGCGTCATAGTTTCTGTTTTTTTTTTTTTTTTAGTGGAAGATTAAATATGCCAAATGTCAAAGGCTCTCACGATACTCAATACTCACGCCAGAGTTTTGTAGACAACCGCTTCGGTCTTGTCGTGATCAAAGGCGGCCTCTGGACACACAACGGTGGTGGGAAAGACGACATTCTGATTGTGAAAGTCCGTGTCCAGGCCAGTGATAGTGGGATTTGTCTGAAACTTCTCCCAGAGGCTCATAATGATGACCAAAGCGGTGACCGCACCAATTGAGGTGAAGCAGAACCACATGAACTTCTCGCCAATGGGTCGACCCGATTCGGCTATATAGCGGACACCGTGCAGCGTTGAATTCTGAAAGAACTCCTTGGTCTGGTAGATGAGACTTCGCCGGAAGATGACCAGGGTCTCGAGGGCACGCTGCCGCCGGGATGGCATTGCCGCAACCATATGGCGTTTCTCTTGCGGCATTTTCGTTTCAGGAACATCGCTCGCCGAGCTCACCCAGCACCCAGCACTCGATCCAAAGTCACCGCAATGACTGAGCCGTAGCCGACGGATTAATGGAGGAGGGTTTTTGACTGGATTCGGAATCGATGCGTGGGTCATTAGTGGCTGCGTGTGGTGGGATTTTCCTTTGTGGCCCTAAAAGCCTTTCATTGTTTATGCACTGCCGCTTGCATGCCTCTGATTGAGTCTCGAATTGGGGACAGTTAATATGGCCTATCTTGATGGCTATACTCTATAGAGGAATGGCACGAATCAGAGAGTGTTATAGCTAAAATAATATTTATTAGGAATAATAATTAAATTTAAGATTAAACTTGAACTTGTTCGAAAGTTATTTGTTAAGGAAACCTTTTTTTAAACAGGAAATTATTTATATACCTCGAACTCTTAGGATCCTTATAGGGTATTAAATTGTAGTGCCAAACGCAAATGCAGAAAGAAACACAGTTTTCATCCCCTTTAAGTATATACGTAATTATATTCTGTTTCTGCATAATTAGAAAATGCGATTTAGTCATGTCCACCTTTCTCTTACAACCTCAAAGACTTGTAGTTTCATTGAGTTGTTAAGATTGAGTTGTTAAAACTATTTTTTTTTTTTTAATATCACCATCTAGTAAGCCTTGACCTTGAATTGTCAAAACTAGTAACCTCGTTCGAGATTTGATATTTCACTTTCTGATTCCTTCTCAAAGCAGCAGCACCTAAAAAGTATTATATTTCTTATTTACCAAAAAAACACATTAATAATAAAAATGGAAGAGCCCAAAATCAATGAAAAAGGTAAGTTCTTTTAACTGACAAACCATCGAGGAGTACTCTTTTCCTTACCATTTCCTTTCCACTCCCCTCTTAAGATCCCTTCATGGAGGCGGTTTATAATAATAATTTAGAGGAAATGTTTAACCGAATGACGCTCAAGTTACACGTGTTTAAAAATAATCTAAACAAAATGATAGGGTTGATGCGTTCCGAAAGGAACGCGTTACTGATGCGTGATGCCTTGTACAATGCATTGCAGGATATACAAGTTGGACATGAATTGTTGGAAATTCCAGACATAAACGCTCCTATAAAACCTGATAATTTTGAGAAGGAGACTGTTCTTTCATCGTTGGAAATTCAAGACACTAACGCTCCTATAAAACCTGATAATATTGAGAAGGAGACTGTTCGTTCCAGCACTGTAAAGCAATCAATGATACCGATCTCAAATGCAGGATTCACCCCGACGCCCATGTGGACTCCGTTAAAACCTTCTGTCAAAAAGCAGAAAGCAGAGGACATTCCAACTAAGATAAATCCGAAGGAAGAGGAGACTCCAACTAAGATGAATCTGAATGAAGACACTTCAACTAAGATGAATCCGAATGAAGAGGACATTCCAACTAAGATGAATCCGAATGAAGATGACTTCTTTCTAAAGGATGAACCATCATACACTTTTAGACCTGCAGTGTTCTTTCCAATTAAGATGAAGCCGAATCCCAAGGACTCCTTGCCAAAGGGTGAAATACGCACTTATCGTGAGGCAATCATACCGATTCCCATCTCGGTCTTTCTCGAAACCCCAGATGGATCCTCACCAATGCCAAAGAAACTAAAACTAATCAACGCTTCGCGATCGTTGTCGGCTCCGAATATTAAATCGAAGAAGTGGTAAGAATTTGGATTCAATTTAATGTTTTTGAGCAGATCAAGACAGAAAAACACATCAATTAATAATATCCTTGGAGAACGGACCCTTTTATATGGAATTAAATAAGTCTTTTAGCTGCAATCAAGACATTTCCTTGAGGAACCCGAGTTTAGAAAAACTTTATAAATTTTCCATATAAATATGTTTGTTTTCCAAATTGAATTGTAAAGGATATAGAACATAAATATGCGAGATTTTCAAGTTTAAATTAAAAGAGATATAGAACATTACATTACATTATATGAGAGATTTTTAAATTGAATTGGGGTTCTCCTTTTTGCTCCTGCTTTTCCAGAAAACATATCTCCTCCAAAACTTGTATAAATTTGTAATTTACATATATCATAATATTAGAAATTTGTTAACTTTTAATGCTCAACTAATCTGATCCGAGCCGAAAGGAAACCCAGGACGATCGGACAGCAATGTCCTAAATGTATAAATGCCTGGATGAATAGCTGATTTAATTGGTCAAAGCTGTCTGACCAGCTTCCGGCGCCGCCTTGCTTTCAACAAAAATAATACAAAAAATACATAAAATAAAATAAAATAATAAAAAACGTAAGAAAAAGCCGCTGCCATGTTGTCCACTCCACACTCAACTTGCATTCACTTCAGTCCATGGTACGGAGAAACTTCACAAGTCTTGTGTGAATTTCTGACACGGTCCAGACCCTCTTTGTTCCCTTGCTGCCTGCCTGCCCTTCCTCACCTTTGCCTTGGAGTGTTCTCAAGTTTCACAAGAGTGCAAAGAGGGTTTTTTTTATTTTTGGGATTTTTTCAGGATCTTTTTTTTTCTTTAAACAAAAGAACCTGATGGCGGTGGTCAGATAATCGAGGCAACTGGCGCCAGTCGGGATAAGTGCCCGCTCCAGTCTAAGTTATTCCAACCCCAAAAGATCCCAGAACGAAGTGAGGGAGGAAAAAATATCCCTAGGAAAAGTAAATATCCCAGAAAAATTCCTAATTCATTGATTTATCAATAAGTTTTGGCTTTAACTCTTCGTTCGTTTTTTTGATGGGTATTTTTATGGTCACATTTGCCTACCTACATTTCCTACCAATGTATTCCTCACCTGCAGGTACAGGTAGGTTCGCTTCGGTTCGGTTCGGATGGGTTCCTTATCAGCGATCATTTGTCAAAGCCTTGCCAGTGAAAAGTGGTCCGACCACTGCGCGAAATGGCAACAGAAACCAATTTGTTTGCATCTCATTTTGCCCTTTCCCAACTTCCTTTACAAAGGAAGGGAAGCAGAGGGTAAGGAGACTATATTGTGTAAAATTAAAAATTAGGGCTATTATTTCAGCTACATTTAACCTACATTTATTAATATATTTTATTTAATATATCATATATATTCATTCATATATATATTTTATTTATTATATATTTTATATTTAATTGAAAAAAAGCTCAGATTGTAGATTTGTCTTAAAATTGTGCAAATTTCGTTACGCGTTACTTATCTTATTATGTGTTATTCTAACTATTTGCATATATCAAAGGGTTGGTATAAAAATAGTAGAAATATTAAAGAAAACATAAGTGTTTCCTAAATAAAATCTAGTTACTTCGAATAATAGTCATTTTACATAAGTACAGCTTACAGGGTATACAAACCTTGGATTGAGTTTTTTATCATAAAGTAGATAGGATTTATTTCATTAATTTTATTTAATTTCTTTACAAATTCAAACAAATTTTGCTTTAAAAAAATTTAAAAGTACTATCAGCGACCACTGCCACTCGGCGAGTCCAGCTCGGAGGTGGGTCGTATCTCCCGATATTTGCTGAAGAGCCCCCGCATCTTGTTTAGCGGCGATTGGAATGTCGGGAATGTATGCGCCGTTGCCGTCAAGGATTTAAAAGACAAGACCGGTGATAGTGAATTGCCAATGATGCTGGCTGCGGCTGCGGCTGATGCTGCTGCTGCTGGTGGCTGAATACTGAGATTGGGGCTGGCACGTCGTCCTCCTTTTATTATGCCACCGAAGGAACCAAGTTTCGGTGTGCCCAAGATGGGCTTGGTTGGCATCGATGGCTTAGTTTTGCCAGCCCACCACCAGTTATCGGGTTTGATAGTCTTCTGCACCGTTTTTGGCGATGGAAAGAGTTCCAGCTCTGAAGCGGAAAAGCTTTCCATGTTGGCCCTCCAGGCATAGACACGCGGCCGCGTTTCCTCATCCAAATCCACATTAACAATGGCATTCAGTACGTCAACATCCCGTTTCGTTGGCTCTTTGCTGCATTAAAATGTGTGAATAAAAATATTAAATAAATTGATATGCAGGAAACCATAGAGGTTACTCACCCATATATATATAATTGGTATGCCCATTGTGGCGTCATGCTCTCTGGCGGCGTTCTAAAGTTATCCTCCTCACTGCTCGTTCCATCATCACAGGCAGTCAGTGTCTCTAGGCAGTCATACTGCCAAGCATGGGGAAATAATGATTAATTAGGTAAAAGATATTAAGAAGTATTTAGAGACTTGACTTACATATAAAGTCTTGTCGTTATCTTCCGAAGCGGAGGCAGCGGCAGCGGCGACGGCTGCTCGCAGGGATTCCGTGCGCTTGCGCCGACTACTCTTGCGGCTGAGATTGTGCGGGACAACCCACTGGCAGGGGCAGCTATGCTCCGCCTCCCAAGCGTTAATATACAACTCCTCGGTATTCACAGCGTCCGGCAGCTGATGAATGGCAGTGGACGACCCCGGTGTCTGTTCGAGCTTTTGCAGCAGGCTGCTGCACCAGCAGCCCAAATGCTGTTCCCGGCCACGTTCGTCCGCGGCCAGTGGCTGTATTAGCTTGCGCAGCATCTGAAGCAGAAGCAGACGCATCGCCACATTCATCTCCTGCGAGTCACACACATAGCTGGCTACCAGGTGGGCAATGCGTGAGTGCACCTTGCTGAAGTCGACGTGGGTAAAGCGGGCGTCTATCTGAAGTAATATTCACATATTAAAAAGAGATCTGGCAAGCATTTAAATATATATTACCTTAAAGCTAGCGACTAGAGTCTTCAGTCTCTTCAGTTCGCCGAGCAGCATGTCGTTGATGGTCACCTCCTTGATGTTTATGATCAAAGTTTTGGTGATCCGCTTGGCAAACACCTGCAGCGATTTCTCCACACAGGTGTACGGCGTCTGGAACTCGGTAAAGGTGGGCACAACAGCCTCCGCGGTATTGGTTGCGGATCTGTCCAACTGTTGCTCGCTGCTCGCTGCCACCAGATCGAGGCTTTGATACAGCTGGGCAAAATTCATCATGGCATCCTCCTTCTTTGTCTGCTCGCTCTTTGCCACCAAATGGGCCTCCAGACGATCCAGGCCCTCCGGCGTACGTATGTCCATGAAGGCGTCCAGAAAGTCCCAGTATTCCCGCCACTCGAGCAGCTCCTGGCTGGCCAGCTGCCGTCCGACCACTTCCAGGCCCTTTTCGATATCCGAGTTCTTAATGTGTCGCTCCCGATAGCTGTCTGCGTACTCGCTGCCAACCCTCGATAGATTTATCAGACGACTCTGGTCTAAGGCCACGCTCTCATCTTCCAAACAAGTGTCTGACATCTTAACGATATCGTTGTTGTTGCTTTCGCTTAGATTACCATTGCTGCTACTGCTGCTGCCGCTGCCGCTGCCACTGCCACTGCCACTGCCGCTGCCGTTCGAGTTGAAGAGTCGCCTTTGAGCTGAGCTACGACGATTCCTTCCACCAGGATTACCATTGGCACTGTGATTGGTCATCTGATCTGGACTCCGAGATTGCAAATTGTAAATTGGTGAGATCACACAGCTGACAGCACGCGTGGGCATTTTCCAGCGCTTGTAGAAGCTAATGGCCTTCTCGCGGGACATTGGTCCTGCCAGGGCGCTAATGGACAATTGTGCACTGAGAATGCCGCATTCGTCCTTTGGCTGCAGGTTCTATAAAGAGAGAGAGGAAGAAAGGTTAGTAAGTAAGTCCTCATTCTATAAAACTGATTGTTTCTAAAGGCATTGAATTAGAGCGAGACAGAGATGGTTACTTTTGTGTATATAAATGTTAAAACCAATGACAATCCAATAACCTTAAAGATAATACCTCTGTCAATTAAGTTTACTCATCAATTTTACAAAAAACTTTAGCTAAAATTTGTTTTATGACTTAAAACCTGCTGCACTCACCGGTGGCTGTTTTGGTGAGAAGGGTTTACCCACTTGGGGTG
Source organism: Drosophila truncata (assembly GCA_008042515.1). Classification (NCBI taxonomy): domain Eukaryota; kingdom Metazoa; phylum Arthropoda; class Insecta; order Diptera; family Drosophilidae; genus Drosophila; species Drosophila truncata. The sequence continues at coordinate 30,105 of VNJQ01001257.1, read as the reverse complement.
GCAGTTCATTGGCCACAGACCTTAGCACGGGCACGTAATGCGGATCGCACATAAGCACATCCAGTTTCCTGTTGGTCTCCGCCTCCGCCTCAGGTCGTTGGCAGATGAGCTAGAAGGGAATATATATAGAATTATATCAAAAAAAATAGTAAATAACCCAAATACTCACATCCTTGGGCTGCAGTCCATCGATATTCTTCAGCGACTTGTACTGTGGATAGGCAATGAGCACCTCGACCACATTCGCATGACCATGCTTAGCCGCCAGATGAAGTGGTGTCTCGCCACGGGCACTATCCGGCATATTTAGATAGTAATCCAAGAGACTGTCGTTCAAGGCGGAGAAGAACATGTGACTGCTGCCCTTTTTGCCCGCATACAGCTGCGTAAAGTCGCGGTCTGAAATGGTCTTTAGCAGCAGCTCGGCTATTTTCGCCTGATTCTCCTGGGCACAGATGTGAAGGGCATTGTAGCGACAGCCCTCTGTCAGGCAGGTGGGCGTATCGCCGCTGCTGATGAGGAATCGGGGATTATCCCAAACAATTTGCTTCACCCTCTCAAGGTTGCCACGTTCGATTTGTCGTCGAAATTCCTGCAACTCCTGTTTACTGGGTGCCCGGAACTGTGGACGCTCTCCTCCACCACTGCCACTGCCGCCCGACAGCTCCTGCTGATGCTGATGCTGATGCTGCTGACGGCCATTGGTAATGATGCCACTGATGCCCGGTGAGGAGGTGGGCGAGCCGCTTCCTGTGGGCGACAAGGAGCTATACGTATTGTCCGTGGCATTTGGTGAGCTCTTATAAACAATGTTGATGCTCTCTGTAAGAAATTAAAAGAAAACTATAAGTACTTTGTGTGTCATTTGTATTTTTTCATGGTTACTTACTGCTGCTGGGGGTCTTTGGCTTGCCAAATCTCTTGAGGGACTCGATGCTCTCGAATCCGTACTGGACATAGCTCTCGGCCTGCTCCTGATTGGGAAACTCACGCATTCGGCCGTCCTTGAAGTGACGCAGGACGTTTAGTGCATGAATTTTTTCCGTGAAGATCAGCCAAAGGGGAGAGTCGGCTGCTCGAATGATGGTCCGATGGCGATTGAGGGATAAAACCAAATAACAAACAAATAAGTTAGCTGTTCGGTCTGGTCGGTCACGCCATCCACACGGCGAACGTATGGCGAAAGCCGCACGAGCCGAGGAATGTGTGAAGCAAAACAAAATCAAAACAAATATACGAGGTGGCGTTGGGTGGGCGGGCGAGCATTGGGAAATGGGTTTATATATATATATTTATATATACATATGCGTGTGACGTACTTGTTGGCACTACGCCGGCAAAAAAAAAATATTCCTAGACCCTAGAACAGAGCACCATTGATGCCGGGATTTTGCTGAACAATTTTAATATATTTATATAGGAATATATTTTGTAAAAATTCCAAAATAGTTTCTTAGTATTTTTCCTTTCGATGTTTTTCAATAGGTTTTGATATACTAAGACTTTCTTAGGTTTAACTTTAAGTAGTTAGCTTTCAGCAGATCAAAAAGCCTTTAACGTTATAGTCGGAATTATCGATTATCAGTTATCGAATTAATTGGTTAAGGTACTTAACAAATCGACTTGAATTAATCGACGAATAATTTTCCTGTTTTTATTTGCTTTTACAATTCTGCTTTTCCTTTGTATTATTTTATTTTGTTTCTTTTTTTGTATTCTGGGCAACGACTGTTGACTTGGGGAAAGTAGAGAGACAGAGAGAGAACTCCACCCTCAAGAACTTGATTAAATTTAACATCAACATCCATAGCTATAAGATATACTTTATCTTTTCTAGATTTCCATGGTAAAAATACATAGTATCTCCTTTTGACCTATATTAAGGGTTTTAGAACACTTACACTTGTCAGCCGGCAAATGCTATATATTTATAGTGAATATATTGGATCCGGGGACTAACCACAAGCACACTCACTAGCTAGCTGGGGGTACTTGTTCCTATAGCTTGTATTATAAATAAATTGTTAAAAAATGATGAGAATTTGGTGGCTGTCACATAGAAATTTTTGGGGTCACTTATGGTATAAATAAAATTGCAAAATTTAAAAAAAAAACAAAGAAGATATAACAAAGTTATTGTTAGTTCTTTGTTAGGAATACAACAAAAGTTAAATTTCAGTCGTGGCTAGATTAAAGCATATATTGATATTTATAATATAAATTTTTAATATTTAAGGAATATTTAAACGAATTTGAATAGTTTATATGGGTTAACTATGAGTTACTTGCTGCTTCACAGACAACAAGATGTTTAAAGTATAAGGAATGATATTAAATGCTGTTTTATAAAAGTAAGAATTGTAAATTATATGTAATATTAAATATTTGTAAATATTATCAATTATTTAATTTATAAAATTTGAAAAGCCCCAAGGATCCCATTGACTGTTTTGAATGGATAGTCAAACTACTCTCTTGAGACAATGCCCTGATCCTATCACACTGACCTCATCATATAGAGTATATCTGGCTGTGGAGATGGGGAATAAGAGTTCAAGGTCCTAGTAATGCAGCCCCACTTGAAGGGGGCATTGGCTGGAACATGCAGCAATCTTTTATCGTTTTCGTAATCGAATTTAATTGGATTACACGTTGCCAGTAAATAAATAAAGAGAGCGGAAGCGGGACACTGGCATTGAAATCGGTTTGTAAATTGCAATTGTTTATCGATTTCTTTGTAACAAAATCGATCACGTTTCAGAATATTTTTAAGGAAATATATATTTTTGATATACCGAAACAAAGTTACAAAAATTAAGGAATTCCCAATTCAAGAGAACAAAGAACAAGAACGCCCACCCACTTCCAGGGTATTAAAAATATAGCAGCAACAAGCGGTTAATATCTGAAACGCAGCAGCAACAAGCGGTAAATATCTGAAACGCAGCCAACGCACCCGCACCACACGCACACACACAGGTAGACCGCCCCATCCCGCTCACACTTACGTGGATAGTCGGAATCCTCCGCCGGCACTGCTGCCAGTCCCGTTTCCGATGCAGCTCCAGATTTACTGGCCTCCAGCAACTTGAGGCTCACGGCCGCTATCGAGCCCGCACACTGCGACGCCCTTCCTTCAAATACCGCCTTCGATGGCGGTACAAAGACCGCGAAGTAGGACATCTCTCCAGATCCAAGATTCTGGTTGTGGACAATCAAAAACATTAACAAAATAGAAAAAACATGTAAGTTGGGGGAAAGGCGAGAGGCAGTGCTCTCAGTATTTTGCTTGCCGCCTGTCACACACACACACGCACACACGACGTCTGTGTATGTAAATACAAAGACGCAAAACACAAAACAAAAAACACCACGTACACGAAGGGGTGTGGGGGGTGGGGAGGCATTAGCACGCTGACGGGATTTGGAGCGACAAGTCTCCGCCATTTTTGAAGTTGCCAAGATGGTGATGCATCGGTGCTTCGCTTACCTTTTACAAAAGTTCGAAACGCGTCTCATAGAACATTTCGTTGGCCGCTTTTATGATATGAAATTTACAATCTGGGGAGGGGGCGTGTGACCGTGTCTGGGCCGATATCAAAATACCATACGCGAAGATATAAATACTGAAAAATACCACTCAATTGTAGTTGAATTGTTAAATTCTGTGAGTCTTCTTTTTAGACTAATTTAATTTTGAAATATATGTTTATAGGTAGAATCTCAAATATATTGGCATTTATTAAAAGCTTTTATAGAACAATTTCTAGTTTATAAATCAAGAACGCCACCTGGTGGTCGGTTCTGCTCGTTTTGTTTGGTATTCTCCTGCTGCAGATCTTTTTTGTATTATTTGGTATATTTTCCCCAAAATTCCCACGGTATATTTAAACAACCCCGACTACGGTCACACTTGACATAACGTTCGTTTCGACAGGTTGCGAGCGGGTTTCTCGCGCGTTTTTGCGTCTCTTTTTTTTTATCGTGTGTGTTTGTTGTGGGTGTTTGGCGTGCTGCTACCGATGTTGTTGTTGTTCTAGTGCGGCGCGCGCGTCTTTATTGGCAAAACGAAAAAGGAATATGTGAATGCTTTAAGCCAAAACAGTGGCTTGAAGGAAAAGCAATCGATTATAAACAAAAGCAACTGCCATAAAAGCCAAATACAGGTTGGTTCTAGGAGTAAGCTGAGCTTGACTTAATTAGCTTCTGTTTCCAAGTGTTGTTGTTTTTTTTTTCTCAGGGATACACAGGCAAGGGTGTGTTTTCCTTCGTGTGTGGGTGGTTGTGTGTGTGTGTGAGTGTGCCTGTGTGCGTTTGCGTTTTGAACCTGTCTTTTGGCTAAAAATCAATAAAACAAAAGTCAAAACACTAAAAGTGCACGTCCTTTAACGCACAGTGGTCACTCGAAATGTGGGAAAAGGATTTGTTGCTGCCCAAATATGTGATTTTGGTGATTTGTTTGCTTTGTTTTTCTTTTTTTGTTTAAGAAATATGCAAAGGATGCAATCTATGCTTTATGTTGTATAAATATATATTTAATTCCCAAATATCCTGTTTTTTAAGGAATTTGTGTCCCTAGTATGTATGTTTGTACATATATAAAAATCCTTTTAAATTAAAAAAACAAAACTTTAATTTTGAAATACGATATTGTTTACCCATCTTCAAGCTTTAAACCTATAAGTAAATCTTTGTAAAACCCTGAAGAGAGTCTTATATTGATGTAGAAGTTTGCCAGGATATTAATAAAACTATATAGTATCAACAGTATCAACAGTTTATACGATTAAGCCATATCTGACTCTATCTTTATCGGCAGATTCTTATATATCAGATAAGCAGCTTAACAGGATATGAATTTTCCATCAATTTATATAGTTATTAATGAAAATATAAATCTTTTTTTATAAAAAAAACTTAAAAATTGGATATTTTAAGAATATACATATAAATGAACTTTAGCTCCTCGAAATGATCTTCTAAGATCTGTTAGATAAATGCTTAATCACACCCTGTTAACTATAGAAAAATTAAGATATTTTTAATAAAAATAAAAATGAGATACTTTAGGGATAAACATAAAAATTTATTTCAGATCCTCAAAGTCATCTAAGATCTTGTTAATCGAGTTCACTCTTTAGAGAGTTCACTGTAGTCTGGGTGCAAGGATCTTAGAGAGTAGGAACTGCACTTTTGCAATTATTTCTTCTTCTCCCGAGCAGTGGCAGCTGCTTCACAAATGAGTACAAGTGTGGTGGTTAATAAAAGACCGTTAAACGAGGCTCACTTAGTTAGTCGAGCATGGCCAAAACGCTGGAGTTGCCAATTAAGAGCGGGCCAAAAACATAAAAAAAAAAACAAATGAAACTACAGTAAGCCACGGTTAACGGTAATTAAGTGATTGTGCTTAGCCAATTGCATTTTATTAAGTGTTTATTTGTTAGTTAAATATTTCTAATATTTAAATAACAATTTTGTAATTAATTTTCGTAATGCAAATATTTTTATTTCTCAGTTTTATTGGTTTTTTGTTTAATATTCATAATTATCTGTATTTATTTATACAAGTCCTTATTGTATTACTCCTTATTCCTGTTAACTTAACCTATTAACTTGTTATAAATTTAGATTTTGATTATTATAACCTTTTTTTTGTTTACATGTTGATATAGATTTTGTTCTTGTTTTTATTGGTGTCTTAACCACACAATAACCCATATCAGGTGATCTATTATGGCAATCTATAGCGATTTAGTAATCCCCTAGCCTGACCCCTATTAGTGTCCGACTTTATCTCTTCACTGCGAGCGATTTGTTATTACTTTTTTTTTCTTATTTAATAACACAGTCAGCCGGCAGCTTGTTTTTTTTTAATGCCTTTCCTAACTGGATTGGCTTTTAATTATTTACACTTTGCCAGCTGCCATGCACTGATTCTTAATGCTTACCAACCGCTCTTTTTCCAGTTTTCTTCTTTTTTTTTTTAATCATTTAGTACGCTTTTTGTTTAAGTACATTGTATATATTTTTTTTTTTTTTGCTATCAATTGTGGCTTTATCTAATCGGAAACGGGAGGATTCCTATGGCCACATCTATTGCTAAAATGAGTCACAATTCAGTGCAGTTTCAGTGTGGACAAGTTCAAGTGCGTCAAGAGACGTGCTAAAAATAATAATATTAAAAGAAAATAGTTTGCATTGCAATTAATGAAATTCTAACCCGCCATAGAGCCTACCTGGCTTTAACTTTATATCTATTAAGATACTACATACATATGTATATGTATTCCCCACTGAGAGAGAGAGAGAGAACTTTGAGTCGTTAAACCAGTTTATGACTGGTCGGGCATAGAGGCCACCGCGTTAAGTAAGTAGAATCAACTGACGCTGAATCAGCTGCGGATCTTACGGCCATAGCTACTTACTGTGACTGTTCTGGGGGGGCCCCTGTAAACATCCATGTTTGCTGGGGTATATCAGACTCTAAAGAACCAATTTAATAATTATAAACTTACTTAAATACCTTACTGTATCATTATTTTTTAATAAATAAGATAAAAGAAGATATCTACAAGTTCATAACCCATATTAAACAGTTCTAAATGGTATACTATAGAGAGGTTTTTAGTTTATACAGGGTAAATCAAGATCGGCATGTACTATATGCTGAGGTGGAAGAAGCGTGCCGCCCCTCTATGAGCGTTTATAAAATTATTTTAAAATATATTCAAGACACTCCCGTGTAAAGCCTCTTCCGCTTCACGGCGTTTAACCTCTGAGTAACCCTTTAATTATACAAAAAAAAAAAAAGCCCTGACAAATAATACATTTGAATTTAGGCCAATGCCAGAACAGGAAAGATGGTTGGGGGAGGTTTTTTGTTCGAAAAAAAGATGATTGAGCATTGAGTGATCAAATGGGGCAAGTGTATTGCCAGCGGCGAGGATGGCAGCTTCAGTTTGAACTTCAATTTCTTGGGGGAGCTTTGAAAAATTCAAGACTTCAACAGCTGCGCTTGATATTTACCTCTCTTGAGTTGTGGAATACCCTAGCTGAGGGTATTATAATTTTAATGAGAAGTTTTTAGACCTTTTAAGTATATATTTGTATATTTAGATATATAATTTATTATCATCAGTTTGTTATTAAGTTAAGAAGTTTAACAGGGTTTAAAAAAACTTATAAATCATATCATCTCAAGTAAGAACTAACTGCTTGTATAAGCCTTAATAATTAAATAAGTATAAAGTTTAAGAAAAAATTACATAATTATTTAAACCAAGTATCTATAACCTAAAACACAAACCATTCCAAAGAGCATACAAACTTCGGCTTTTTGGGAATAACCCTCCCTTCTGGTTGAGTGTTCAATTTGTTTGATTTACTTCACACACTTCCTTGTTGTCTTGACTTTGAACTTGGCATCTTCGTGAAGATCGTGTGGGCCTATTGACCTTCCAAGTTCTCTAGGATCGATCCATGGTATCATATTTTTTTTTGTTTATACTTCATTCCACCCGTTTTGACCCAAATGCCGCCACATTATGGTTGAGATATCCCCCCCCCCCCCCCCCCCCAAACAAACGGAGAGAAAAATAATAAATAAATAAATAAATAAAAAAGAAAACATATTAATTCAACGGATTGCAAATGCAGCAACAATGGCAATAGTTTAGTTTATTGAACGCACAATAGGCTGCTTGGCACATGGAATACATATTTCTTAACCAAATGAGATGCTTTCGAAAATGGTGTCAGCAATAACAAAAACAACAACAAGATGCAAGTGGCAAATATCTGATAAATAATGCTAACAAAATATATAAACAAAAACGAAACAAGATCAGTGATAATTTATTGCTTATATTTATATTTAATTTGTTTTTTCTTTTAATGTATTTAAATTACCTAAATAAATTTGTAACAATCGATATTTTAATGTTGCAATAAATCGATATTCTGTTTAATTAATATACGATAAATGCTTGTAAAAACGATAAATTGATAACTAATCGATAAATTGTGAAATAAATCGATATAAGCGAAAATCAAGACAAGTAAATGAAATAGAATTTGTAAGGATGTTTAAACTTTAAAAATGGTATTTAAAATTTTAATAAATCAAAGTTTAGGATAAATTTTGATATGTTTTGATATGAACTTTTCCTATCGACATGCAGATTTCCCTTAAATAGTATTCAATTCTCGGATATTTTTTTTACTGTTCAATTTGGCAAAGTTAAATTTATTGTTCATGGCAAAGCAGTTGAGGATGACTCGTTTTATTGTCAGATTCCAGCATAATCATGGGAATAATGCTGCTACCTTGGGTTTTTTAAGTAAAAAAAACTATGAAACTATAAAAAAAAGTATGAGTACCGTTGCAGCAGTTGCAGTTGCAGTAAAAATACATAAAAATACTAATTTCATTGTCATTTTCTTTACATATAAACATATGTACATACATACATATATATATTTTTCTGAATAGTTTTTGTTTAATTTTTGTTTGTGTTTTGCCACCTTTGTTGCTATTATCAAGCGTAGCGCATAAATTATACACTTTGTCACCTCGATTTGATTACCAAAATTTATGTAAATCACCACTTAATTTATTTAACTGAAGGCAGAGTCAGAGACAGGTGGGCGGGCGTGCTCAAAAGTGGTCTATATAGTAAAGGTATTATATAGAAAAACCCTATTTAACTGTGATGTCACCGCTGCATTCCTTAGCTTAGACTACAGACAACATGTACAAAGCAATCGAAAGTCGAGCTCACATGCTAAAAATTCAACAATAGAGACTGAGCGAAAAAGTTGATTCGTGACAAAGAAATAAATATAAAGTGAATTCCAGCTTTATATATATTTTTTTAAATATATTGTAAAGAAATATATATAATATTTAAAGAGACTTATAACATATTATTTCCCAATTGGTTTTTGCTTTTTTTTCTCTGTGCAGCACAGAAATAATTAGCTCACAGACATTTTCCACTCTAAGCGCTTACTAAGGCCCCTCTAAACTATTGTCTGAATCTTTCCCCCGGTTTCCCCCGGCTTTTCCTCCTGGCTGTGTGTGTGTGTTGTGTAATTTCGTTTAAACTGTCAATTCAATTGACGTTACTCATACGTCCCGTTGTGCAGCGAATGGGGCTAACCATCTCTTTCTCCTCTCTCTCTTGCTCTCTCCTGTCTCCTCTCTCTTTCCCCCTTTTATTTAGTACTTTTATAAAAATGTTGTGCAACAAATAAATGCTGGAAATTGTAATCAGCATAAAAGAATTGCTTTCATTAAAGGCTTTAGACCTACATATGTACCTCTGGGAAGTCTTGGTTTCTCTTTCTTTGAATTATATTTAGGGATAGAAAAAAAGATGACTAAACTACAGGAAAAAATTGTACTTAAAAATACTACTAAGAAACTTAAAAATACAAAATATATAGGTACAAAAATGTATTTATATTTATATAGAAAAGACGCCTTAGTTTCTTTTTCTTAGAATTATATTTAGGAAAGTAATTTTATAAGAAAAAGTTTGACTAACCCATAGGGAAAAATTGTACTTCAAAATCCTACTTAAAAGCTTAAAAATAAAAAAGGTTTAGGTACAAAAATGCATATAAATTTATATAGAAAAGAAAAAGGAGGAAATATTATATTTCCTCGTCGAATATTTTCTTTTGTTTATAATTTACCAATTATTAATATATAAACACGTATTCCTTTAACAACATCTCATCTATTGATCTTTGCTTTAATGCCTCTTTTATCTCAATATTTCCCATTTTTGCTATACCCTTTATAGCAGTCATTCCCCTCTTTCGCATCCGCATAGGAAATGTGATGGGCAAAAAAAAAAAAAGGAAAAACGACGCTGAAGAAACAGGAACTGATAATCAGGTGTTGTTGTTGTTGTTGTTGTCGGTGGTGCTCTCCACCTCCAATTATCTATATTTAAAATCATGTAACGCATTATGATTTCATGATATAGTCATGAGATGGCAAATTGATTAATCACAATTAAATGTAATTAATTTACAAGGAGCTGTAAGTGGCCAGAGGGAAGCCCATTATGTCACCCCAAAAAAAGCCATTCATTTCTTGTTTAACCTTTCTTCTGCTCCCTTTTCAAATATCACAGATACATATATATATATATAAATATATATATATTTATCATTGTTAATATATTGTTAATAAGTTTTGTGTCTGCCGTTCGGGAAAGTGGCACCGCCTGCTGCTGCTGCTGCTGCTGCTGCTGGCCAAGTAGTGCAATTAGCCAAAAGAAAAAGTGTACTGCTCTGCAGGGAATCGGTCATATATATACCAAATTCAATGCATATACGCCATATATCATGATACCATTGTCTGAAACGGTAGCGAATAGAAAGGTTTTCCTTTTCCCCAAGCCCATTTGAATGGGAGATGATGATGACTATGATGATGATGTGTGTGGCGATGCAATGTTTTCGGATAGCTTCAGTTCGCTCAGATATATATATATATATTCGTTATATCTGTATCTTTCCACATTTTCGTGGCTTGCGTGCAATCATCAATAACCAGATTTCAATGCCAAGACTTCTCTCAACCCAACTAGTCATTCCCCAGGCCCCCCTCTTAGAGTCATTAACATTAGTCAATATGAAAGTTTTTCCCAGCGGACAAAATAGTCACCTTGAGAACGGATACTATGTATGATCACCATGAAAAACTCTTTATATGTATAGGCCTTTATTTTCTTTTAAATTCCCCAAACTTTTTATCCCTATTTCTATATTTATATAAAATAATTAAAACTTCTGTTTAAAATTATAATAAATTATAATACGAGTATATACAAAATAGAGGAGAGGGGAAAAACATTTGTAATTATGCAATTTTCTGCCCAAACACTTAATTATAGTTATTAAATATTTGGTAAATTTTTGTGGCTTTTGTTTTGCACATAGTTAGCTCAACTTAAGCGGATTTAACCCCAGGCCCAGGCACATGGGAAATACTTGGTTATAAATTAATTATATTTTAAAGATGGCAGAGGGAGTTTAGTTTGAAAATAAACTCAGTAAAAATTCTTAAATTAAATCATGAACTTTAAATTCCCATAAATATTTAAGATCTAGATGAATTTTTAAATATCAACTTGAGCTGGACTTTGTCTAACCTGTTCGAAAGCATTCACCGTTTCACAAATCCAATTCTTTTGTGTTTTAACTAGTTTTTTTTATAGAATTATTCCTAAAACCATATTTTTATGTATTTATATTCTAAAATCTTGATTTTAATAACTGCAGGGAGTGACTAAATAAATTAGTTTAAGGCAATATATTATAATGGCAGGTTTAAATGTTATTCAGCTTGATCTTTATGACTTTAATGGGTAAATCAATGACAGCAGTCATATTTATCTTTTTTCCTGGGATTTACTCGCTCAAAAAGCTATCTATTAATATTTAAAAATTGAAAGTAGATCATATTTTTTATATTTTATAATTTAGAAGAGTTAAGTAAACGTAAACCTTATTGTTTGGTATTTTAAATTTTTATTTACTCTTAAATCAATCAAAGTTTACAATATTTGTACAATATTTTTGTCAATACATCATTTAGAATTTTTCCTGTTTATAATAATAATCCCTACAACCGACTTCAAACAGACCTAGCTCAATAACCATACGAATTTATAATAAAAAACCATATTTAATTAATTAAAAATAACCCCAGCTAAATTTTCGGTAAAAAATCAATGAGAAATCATTCATTAAATTTGACTTGACCCGCGCTCCACATTGGCCTTATCAGCCGCCAGGAATCGGTGTCAGCTAATCGCACCCACAACAAACCGGTGACCCCAATAGGAAAGTAGCCACCTAACCGAACCCACTTGGTCATGCCAAACGCGTCGGTTAGAAATAGAAATAGAAATAGAAATAGAAAAAAATGGAAAGAGAACAACAAAGAAAAAAAATCATAGAAAAACAGAAATCGAAATGGAAAACAAACTTGAAGTTGAAACCAAAACAGAATAGGAATAAGAAGCGCCAGTCCCAAACCCGGTCAATGGAATTGGTTTCTTTTCACTTTCTCAGACGACAATGTGACACCAGCTTAGGAATTATTATTATTATTATTTAATATTAATTTAAAATATAAATTTTACTAATTTAAAATCAAAATGAAACCTAATGTTTATATGTTTATAATACCTTACCCTCTCTTGGCTTGAAGTTCTATTATATTTTCCTCTGCTGTTAAAGCCACTTCATGGTTCATGATGCTTGAGACCCAACCCCAAGAGAAGCACGTTCTTATCACAACGAATTAATTGCCCCATGGTGTTGCATAAGCTTCTGAAAAACTCGGGCAGAGATCAGGTCATCCAGGTTTCAGCAAGCCGAAGGTTTTATGCTCTGACACGAGCTCTATAAGCTTCTGAAATACATAAAAATATAATAATTATAGTTAAAGTATCCAATATCATATATAAGGTAGGGTATCTCTCTTATTGCGACAGCTTCACCTCCATTGCCAAAATTACAATTGTAATTACCTAAAAACAAAACCAAGGCAGCGGCACGTTTTGATTTTGATTTTGATTAAAAACAACAAAAATACGCAGCAGCTGAAACTTAATCTTATAACATTATGTGGCATGGTGGAGATCTGTTCAGATCGGTTCAGATCAGGCCCAGCCAGGCATACGGATCCGCAGTGGAGCGCAACTGAGTGTGACCAAGTCAGCGGGGCATCCAAATCAGAGCAAAGATCTTAGAGATACAAGTAATATTTGGAGTCAAAGCTAAGCTCAAAAATTTGGCTTAAAATTTGAAATTCTTAAGGGAAATAGAACTTATTGTAAGCTGGTGGTTGCATCCCAAGTTTCACGTCGAAAGCTAAAAGAACTATTATTTATTTAAAATATATATATCTATATATTATATTATTAATACTCACCCACATTCTTCAACATTTCACATAATATTATTGATGATCAATCTCCAGGAACCTAATTTGTAATTAGTTTATTTATTTATCTTGCAGTTGGACCTGAAACAAGAGGGAAATCCATTCAATCCATTGACCGAGAGAGGAAAATAAATAAATAATTAGAAAAGCAAAGCCGCAGTGAGGAAATCAAAGTAGGAACCACACCACCAACAGCAACTGTAAGTATAACCGCAAACAAACAGAAAATAATGTGCATACGTAGAGACGTACATATGTAGAGGCTTTTGGCTTTTGCAGATGGGAATGGGAATGGGAATGAAACTTCAAATTTTTGTGACCATATCCGGTTGCCGGTTGCCAGTTGCAACTTGCAGCTTCCACTAAAACAATAGGAAGCCGGCAAAAATAGAGACGAGAAGCGGTACGAGATGAAAACGCAACTTTGTGTTTGTACCTCTTTTTGTTTTTTGTGAAAATCTCATCTTGGCATTGTTGGCTTCTTGGCAGCTTTTTTGCTTACGGGGAAATTGCGTAAAACTATGATTAATTCACAGCACATCGAGGCGATTTGATCTGAGGATAAGGAAATAAAGAAGGTTTGTTTGTTTCGTTATGTTTGGATTCTTCTTGGGACAGAAAGTTTCTGTGCACGTGCTACAGCCACAAAGTTGTTTTAAAGACCAAAATTCTTTAAAAAAACTTCAGTTTCTGTTTAGTTTATAAGAAATTTAAGCTATAATTGTTGGGCAGTTGAAGTATTCAAGTGTTCACCTATTGATATTGTAAAAATAACCAGCGTTAATCTAAGGAATTAGTTGAAAATAACCTAAAAACCATTTATACAAGAAATTAAGCTGTGGTAGAGCTGATAATAAATCGATTTTAACATCGATGCTAAGGCTACTCTTATTCAAACATCGTTTTACATTTAAAAAAGCGATGTATCCACCATAAAAGCTACTCACTATCGTTTGCTCTTGCTTTTTTCGATTAATCTCAAGTTACAACTTTATTATAAAACAATTATAAAATTAAGAAACCTATAGTTGAACTTAAAAGCATGGATTTCAAAAGATTCTTTTAGTTTTTTTGTGGAACATCAATTCGATATCCACCGGAAAAGGTACCAAGCTACCACGTGTTCTTCCTTAAACCATAGAAAATATTCGTAAATATTGGCAACAATATTTTAACTATCTTGTTTTTATTAAAACACTTGAAGCACTCATGTTTTATAGTAAAAATAATATTGAATAAATTCATATAGATTTATAAAATCATTTCTTGGATTTTGTTGCAACTCTCCGACGCTTTCGACTTTCAGGGATGCATTTTAAACGATGTTATCGAAGTGTCTCCGCCTCTAGTTTTTGCTTGAACTTTTTTTTTTTTCTTGAAATGGTCTCATCCTAGTTGGCGTTGGTTATTATTTCTGAACTGTCATGTTGGTTATAGCCAGTCATTCATTCATTTCGAGTTCTAACATCTGAGTATAGGAACACACAGGTTTTTTTTTCTCCTACAAAATACATTTTATATTTGTGCAAAAATGCCTAATCGAAAGAACAAAAAGGCAAAGCTGCTGGCTAAGGCTCAAAGTGAGAAGAAAACATTGTTGCCATCGCCGTCAGAGGAGCCACCGACACCAACGCCACCACCAACTCAGCGTAAGCCAAAGACAAAGCGACACCCACAGGCAAGACGACAGCAATCACAAGCACCTGGACGACGACAGCCGCCGCCGCCGCCACCGCCGCCGCCGCCGCCACCAAAGGCAAATGGGGTGCGCTGGCAGCCGTCGTTGTCGTCGTTGTCGTCCCCCAGGGCCGAGAGGGCCGAAACTCCGCCACTGGGAGAGTCACAGGAGGAGTGCCCAGAGTCGCCTGAGGAGGTTCCAATCATGACATCTACACCCTATCAGGCCAATAGGGACTGGCGCGTGTTGCGCAACCATTTTCTTCCCCAAGGAACTACAATTGAGATGATGTACACAGGCCCAGTGTGTCTGCCGCAGTATGAGTCGGATCAGGAAGAGCAAGAGCCAGAGCTGGAGCAGCAGCAGCAGCACTCGGAGGAGGAACAAGAACTAGAGCTGGAGCAGCAGCAGCAGCAGTCGGAGGAAGAGCAAGAAATAGAGCTGGAGCAGCAGCAGCAGCAGTCGGAGGAAGAGCAAGAAATAGAGCTGGAGCAGCAGCAGCAGCAGCAGTCGGAGGAGGAGCAAGAGATAGAGCTGGAGCAGCAGCTGCAGCAGTCGGAGGAAGAGCAAGAGACAGAGCTGGAGCAGCAGCAGCAGTCGGAGGAAGAACAAGTGCCAGAGCTGGAGCAGCAGCAGCAGTCGGAGGAAGAGCAAGATCAAGAGCAGCAGCAGCAGCAGTCTGAAGAGGAGGAAGAGCAGGAGCAGCAGCAGGAGATGCAGCAAGAGCAGATGCTGCAGGAAGAGATACAGCAGGAGGAGATGCTGCAGGAGCAGATGCTGCAGGAAGAGATACAGCAGGAGGAGATGCAGGAGGAGGAGATGCAGCAAGAGGAGATGCAGCAGGAGATGCAGGAGGAAGAGATGCTGCAGGAGATGCTGCAGGAGGAGATGCTGCAGGAGATGCTGCAGGAAGAGATGCTGCAGGAGGAGATGCTGCAGGAGGAGGAGCAGCAAGAGGATGAGGAAGATCAGGCTCCCGAAACTCAAAGTGAGCCCTCGATCAAGCCGATTTTTCCCCGTGTTGAGGCCCGTCCGGGCATCACCCATGCCAAAGTGCATCTGCCTCCGGGAGTCCTGCCGACTACCAATTGTCTGCCCGATATGTCTTCCTATATATATGCCATTGACTTCTTTGCCCATCCGGAGCGTCATCAGCTGGATGCGAACACTGTGCCCCGCACCACTGTTACCGTGACACCCAAGTTGCAGACAGCTGAAGGCCAGGAAAATCAGCAAAAGGCTGCTGTCAGCAGTACCATGGAGGTGGTACCTTTGGGCACATACGAGGCTCCACCATTGGAACCCGGTTTCCTGAATATGGCCTTTCAGACCTTCAGCACGATGGACTTTAAGCCAGAGCCACCATCAGAGGAGGAAGCTGATCCCAACTGCACATCCTACAATGCCGAGATCTCGCCCACAATGATGCTGACCATGCATCAGCAGCATCATTTGCAGGCTGCTGTCCTGCAAGATGAGGTCCCCCTGGTGGATGCCCTTACACCCATTGTTCAGGATATACGCAAGGAGTATGCCCAGATGCAACAGCCGACAGCGATTCATCCCCTGCCCATGGCAACCGTGGAATTTTACTCGAAGCCAGGAAACATTGAAACCATGTCGATGTCGTCGCAGCAGCAGCAGCAGCACCAGGAACAGCAACTGCAGCATTACCAGCAACTGCAGCATCACCAGCAACTGCAGCAGCAACAGCAGCAGCAACAGCAACTGCAGCGGAACCAGCACCTACGGCAGCTAGAGCACCACCAGCAGCAACAGCAGCTTCATCAGCTACAGCTACAGCAACAGCAGCAGCAGCACCATCAGCTGCAGCTACAGCACCATCAGCTGCAGCTACAGCAGCAGCAGCACCATCAGCTGCAGCTACAGCAGCAGCGGCACCATCAGCTGCAGCTGCAGCAACAGCAGCACCATCAGCTGCAGCTGCAGCAGGAGCTGCAGGCTTCTCGAGCTGGCGGATATAGTTCTGGGTCGGAATCGGTGACATTTTCTGATGCTGGGCCAAGATCGATGCCGTCTTCTGGTGCTGGGACACCACGTATGGTCCTATTGCCCACTCCCCAGATGGTGCCGATACCGCCGAGCTATAGAAATCCGCCGCAGAGATACCCTGTGTTCGTGCGTCCCAACTTTAATCCGAATTTTTGTCAACAGCCGCCACCTTCGAGATACCCAGGTGGATACGTTGTGCCTAACTATAATCCGAACTTTGTCCAGCAGCCGCCAAGATATCCTGTATACCTACAACCAAGATTTGTACCCAGATATGGTCCTCCGCCGCGATATCCGGTGTTGCTTCCACCGGGCTTTGTACCCAGATATGGTATGCAGCCGCCAAGATATCCCGTATTCGTGCATCCCAATTGCATTCCGAACTATGTACGCCCGGCAGCACCGCCGCATTGCTACGGCAGGACCACCAGCAATCAGATTTAATTGACCAGAAAATAGGAGGGGATAATGAGTACTTGCTACTTTGTACTTTGCATTTATTTAAATTACTACAACTAGAAATGGAAAAATACTTATAAAAAATCTATAGAAGAGCAAAGGCAACGAATGTTGTCTCAGAATAAATAAGGGTGATATGTTGAGTTATTTTGAACTCCATATATGATTTATACTCGCAACCAATTAAAAACCCTAAGCAAAATTGCTACAAAACTGTATTTGACTTTTCACTTTTCATCTCATTTCGAACGCTGAAGAAAGTGAAACACTCTTGCGAAAAATAAATAATGAAAAGATCAGCTTACAGAAAAAAAAAACCGTCTTGTCAGCATCAATTGTTTGGCAGTTAGCTTCGTTTTCTATTATTACCAAACTACAGGTTTGGCAAAAGTGTGGCTTAAAAAAGGTGTCTCACCAAAATGAAGTCTTTAACAATTGCGATAAAATAAAAGGATGTCTACAATCCTGAGATACCCTGGAAGGGTACTTTAATATGGCATCTATGATTTGTATTAGGATTATATATCTAAATACAAAATATTAGTAATCGTAATCATATCGTAGATAGATAGATATCGTAGATATCATAGTTTGAATTATTGAATATTTTGAATATAGAAATATTAGTCATTATATAAATGATTTTAAAAAATTTTTAACATTTGTTTACAGTATTTTTCTTTAAGTCAGTGTCATATGACTTATATAAAATCTATCAAAAATATCGTATATATTGATAGATTGAAAGTTTAAAAATTGCACAAATATCGCAACTTAAAAAATCCTTACATATCATTATTATTTATTTTTATTACGACCTTCGTGCTAACTTAAATTATAATACTCATAAATATATATTTATAAATTGATATTTTCGACCATTTCTAAAGCAAATTAACGAACCAAGTATTATATTAAAAAGATAAACGAATGGTAACTCTTAAAAATATCCCATTTGAAAAGAGTAATCTTTACTATTTATATTATATTATTTTTAAATATAAAAAGGTATACAAACATTCACATTCCTCACCCCAAGATTTCTGTATATTATTGTATTATTTCTGTTTGTAATCATTTATGTTTATTGTGCATTGAAGAGTCATCAACCTAGCATTGCTTTCAATTTATAATACATCAATTAAGCCAATCAATCCCGTGTAATATCAATTATGGAATTTATTTAATATTCAAATGATTTTTACTGGTGACTGGAAAATTATGAAAAATAATTTATACAGTTTTATAAGCTTATATCCAAAGCTTAGCCTTAAGCCTAGGCTTTTCCATTTGCTACTCGCTTTAATGGAATTGCCACATGAGACTCACTTTTGCCTGGCAATTGTTTTCGGCGGCAGCAGTGACCCCGATCTAGACGCTTTCTGTGCCCTATGCTGGGAGCATGTAAAACGAAAAAATTTCACTCTGTTGTGTTCTGTGGGTGTGAGGGGGAGTCAGGCCTTCGGCCTTCACTTTCGTTTTGCATTTTGCATGCCGTGCGAGTGTAAAGACAGAAATGGGAGTTATTTGTTAGATAAGTGAGCCAGAGGCTGGAAATCAAAGAAAGCCCCCTCAGTAGAGGGAAAGAAAAAGAAAGAGAAATCCGGGAAAATAGCAGGGACAACCAATGTGGGCTTACTGAAAGCAACAATTAACTGTCATTGTTTTGTCTTTAACTATTTGCCAATTTTGAGGCTTAAAATATTTAAATGAAATGTATTCATTCAGAGAGTATTTATTTATTCTATTTATAACAAATAAATATTATTTCAAAGATAAAGAATAACAAAAACGGAGGATTTTTAAGCACCAAATTGTGCG
Source organism: Drosophila truncata (assembly GCA_008042515.1). Lineage (NCBI taxonomy): Eukaryota > Metazoa > Arthropoda > Insecta > Diptera > Drosophilidae > Drosophila > Drosophila truncata. The sequence goes on along the minus strand of VNJQ01001257.1, from coordinate 11,164 downwards.
CTCATGTCTTGATTTTCCTGTAGTTTTCACTTTTCTTTTCTTTTCTTTTTTTTTTTATAGAAACAAACCAAACAAAGTTACTTGATTTTCTTCTCTTTGCTACGTATTTTCCTTCTACATATATACCCCGCTGGGTTTTCAGTTTCAGCAAAGACGAATCTAGTATGGATGTCATTCGTTATGGTTCGCAGAACTTCTCCGCTCTTTGTTTTATTTTTTGTTTGTTTGTTTGTTTTTTTTGTTTTTTGCCAACAAATCCGGCAGGCATTAAAGTTTTAAACAATCACAATGTTTTGCTTTATGGCCACTCGAATTACCATAAAGCAACCAAATTGTTTCTGCGACCTTTAACGCGCCTGTGATGTCAACAAATGTTGTGTATGCGTAATAAGTTGAATGTATAAAAATTCAATTAAAAAATTATACATACCAAAGCTTCAAAAAACAGAAAAGAAAAACAAAATAATTCAAATTTGTAACATTTATTTTGGCATCTCCTTTAAAAAAAATAGCATTAAGCCGATATTTGTACAGTTTATATTTATACAGAATTTGTATAGCTTCCCTTAATTCCTTATATTCCTCACGTTGCTCAAATTTATCATCTAAAAAATATTTATCATTTTCCTTATGTGAGGAATCAACCGAATATTCCTTCTTAAGCTCTTCATCCGAAGAAGTTCCTTATTTTTAGACGTTATTTTAGGTGTCAGCACCATCATTATATCATAGTATTTCTCAGGATCTGCAAAGATTGTATTGGGGTATATTACTCAGAGGCTCGTTTAAACCTTCATTTCTCAAGGGCCTTTACATCCTACTTACTCACCTTTATCGGTTTATGGCTTTTCAGGAACGGGTCCATGGCCTCATCGATCATGTCGCCCACAAAGTCAATTTCTCCTTGGGTTGTGGGATCGAAAAATGAAGTAATCCATGAAGCATCATCATCCACATCTGGGGTCTCCTTGGTCTTTTCTTTTTTTTCTTCTCTTGTGGTTGTTGTTGATTATTATGAGCTTGATTTTAAAATAATTCCCCTAAGAATTGTTTATAATTAATTATTTCATTCTAATTAAAGTAAGGATGGTGAGTTGAAGCTTACCCTGCGAGCTCTTCCTGTTCTTGTTTTAGGTATTCGTCGATCATCATTTTTCTTCAGTCTCCACTTCTTCGAAGAGCCTCAAAAGGGAAAATCGTTATTAAAGTATTACAAACAACAAATCACTTAAAATGTTCGGGTTTAAAATAAATTTTAAATAAATACGCAAGCATTAATATTGTTAGGGGAACGTATAATACTTTATTTATAAATAAATGCATTTAATTTGGTTCAGGAAATTCTGAAAAATAGGTAACAAAGTAGGTTAAACCACCGAAATTAAAACTACATACAGTTTGGCAGGATTTTTTGTATACAAAATATATATAATTAAACAATTTCTGCCTTTATTTAGGCTTTAAACAGTAAAAACCTGATGCGTACTGACAGGTTGGTGAAATTCCCACAAGTTCCTCCTCTCATTCCTCTAGAGGCAGCTCTTTACAATCCTTCTTTCGTGTAAAGTGTCTGATTTAGAAGATGAATCGCTCAACCAGTCTTCTGAATCGGTCAACCAGTCCAATGACCAAATTGTTTAGATGTTGAAGGACATATGTAGGATCCATCACTCGTTATTGCGAACAACTTGCCTCCCAAGAATCCAAAGCAGGCGTCGTAGACTTGACGTTACTCCAGTGGAAGTATTAGACTTGTCCACTTTCGAGTTTGTACCGTCTGCTCGACCTTTCACGAATCGCTCTCGAAGACGTGGTGATCGACTTATGCATCCCATATATGTAGATATCATTTAGGATACCGCCACAACACCTCGAAGCAATCCACATCCAATGCTAGAAGTTGTAGAAGTCGACGATCCGTCCCCACCAAAGCGTTCATGTCTCTCGTTTGTGAAAAGTTCCCAAGAGGATGAGTCCTACAAGTATCCGATGTGTCTATAAAACGTGCGCCCTCGTGAGCCAATGTCAACCAAGTGCGGTCACGTCTTCTGCAAGGATTGTCTCGTTTGCGCCATAAATAAATGTGTAACAAAAAATCTTCAGTGTCAATTTTCCCGCATTTACCTGTAGTTAAATGAAGATGGTATTAATTTATGCTAAAGGCGGTGAAGCTTGTTCTGATCTTGTGAATCCTATGTGAATATTTTTAAGGTTATTCTTATGTAGAACTTTCGTTGACTAAGCACTTTGGGTGCACTTGTAAACCCTGTTACTAGGCGGGTTACGCCGGCGCAGAGTAACAAGAAAAACAAGAGTGAGGTCTGTTCGTGCTGCCGAACCCATAAGAGTGAGAGAGTGGAAAGTAAAAAAAAAATCTAGAATGAATGCGACACTCTTCTTTCACATTCTCCTTTACGAAGAGTGTCGCATTCATTCTAGATTTGGCACTGGAGACAAACGGAAATGACTGTGTTCCAATGTGTGCAATATAGGTATCTCCGAAATATGCATACATATTTATAAAAACTTACTTGGTTAGTGTTATGCGGTAGTCCTCCTCTTCATCATCCTCTGGTATATTATATTATATTATCCATCTTAGATATTAACTGGAAATCTGCTTTCCGACTCGTCACGTTAAAATTTTGATACTGACTGAATTTCCCAAATGTCAAGAAGCTTTATCCTAAAGGTGGGTCGATAATTTAATAGTTTCATAGTAATCGATATATGAAAAATGTAGCCTTATAAAAAAACTATCGAGTTTTTAGTGCATTTTGTAAATGTGCATTGAAATTTAAAGATTCCTACATTTAGTTTGTTTTTTTGTATGTTTGGCAATTTTCCTTATGGGATTTAGCTTTCCTTCTAAATTATTTTTTTGTATTTTGGTACTATTTAAACTATACAGTAAGCATAAAAAATATAAAAAAAATGACTTTATTGGTGTTAAGGTATTGCTACAAAAGAAAGCACATTAAATATATATTTAAGAAAATTCTTGTACTGTTAAAAGTTATAAAACAATTAAGTTTCAGCCAAGTTCTATCGACTTTCAGCTTTCTTACTTTTCTTACTCAGAAGAACAAGCACGAGAATCATTTAAGACAGTTACAGACATTGTTTTTTTTTTTTGCGTGGGCCATCTTTACCAACACTAGTTAACCAATACTTTTTATTTTAAACCTGATGACCAAGCCAACTTATTTGCCAAACTTGAGAATAAAATCCTAAGCTTAAAATCGTTTTAAAAAATAACTTTATGAAAAATTACAAACATTTAGTAAGTTAACTAGTGTATTTATTGAAGGCAGATGCGTTGGCTGGAGAAGGCCTTTGTTTCTGGCACGAGTTGTCGACCTTCGTTTGGGGCCCAAGGAGGGGGTAGGGCACCCAGAAATGCCCAAAAATGGCAACACCTCCTCCGGAGATGGGCGCCGGCAAACCCGTTTTTTTTTTTTAGCTTCTCAGAATGTAAAGCGAATTTCGAATAAACGCAAAAAGCGTTTTCGATGAGCTCATCCCCACCGGGCGACAAATATTACCTACCAATTCCAGTGTTCCCCCCGCCCCCCCGATCACTCTGGCTCTGACTCATCCTTAACTCTTACTAAACATATATGTACATATACTCTTTCTCTGCCTTTCGTTTCATTCCTGGCAACCCAGCATTGGGAGCAGTTGTCGCAAGATCACAGAACGGGACGCATCATGACTTTCTACTGGTGGTCACACTGGTTCTGGATAACCCTAGTCCTGAGTGGTAAGTTAGAAGGACCCTCGCCATCTTCCGAAGCCCAGTCAGTAACCCCCTCTTTCTCTCTCTTTATCTCTCTCTGATCAACAGTTGGCTTGCTGTGCCGCCATGTCCATACATATCCCAGCCAGGAAAGTGAATCCCCGGCCTCCAGTCCCCAGCCCGTGCGCACCACCAAATTGTATCAGACAACCGTGAGCCAGACATGGGCCACAGCCACTCAAAGCAACATCATGGATCTGACCCACCGACCCACCACCAATCGACCGGTTACGCCCAGTGTTACCCGGGCACAGGAGCTGTCCGAATTGGGTGATGTGACAATGTCACAGTATGAAGACGATGAGGAGGAGGAAGCGGAGGAGCAGGAGGATCGAATGCTGTTAAATTACCAGGAGCAGGGTCCAGAAGAGAATCAGAAACCGGATACGGAGGCCGATCCGAATACGGATGCGGATGTTGATGCCGAGGAAGCTGCAGCAGCAGCAGTAAACGAGAAACTGGCTCAGTTCGAGTTCAAGCGATCGGCGGACTTTACCTCCGAGCAGCTAAACAACTTTACGAATTTTAGCAGTAGCACTAGGTAAGTCAGTGAACTTGACAAAAATGTGTAGAATTAAAAACTAATACTCATTATCTTTTCTCTCCTTTAGTACAAATGGCAGCAGTAGCAACACCACAAAACCAGTCACAATTAGCAGCATCAATCCTCAAGCACAGAAAACAACCACGGCAAAGACAGCAGCAGCAGCAGCAGCAGCACCGCCAGCGGTAGCCACATCTACAACAACAGCAGCAACACGAACATCAACGCCTGCCAAAAGCATTACAGGCTCAGCGGCTGCTCCTGCTGCTGCTACTCCATCCACATCGACGCCATTGGGATCGGCAGCAGCCACTCCGTCCACGCCTAAAATCAACACAGAGTGGCTCTCCGACGAACTGCTGGCCGGAGCCAATACAGATGGCGAGAAGGCACCTTTCACACTGGAAAATGCCAATAAAGAGGACGAGCTACGGCGGGCAGAGAGCGAGCATAGGTCACGCAAATCCAAGGTCCTATCGGCCGAGTACAAGCATATAAATCGCTACATTAACTTCTCCAGCGACACAAAGAGCCTGCTAACCAGGTCAGCCTCTGCGGCGCCCAGCGTTTCGGGGGATGGAGCTGGGCTCTATGATGCAACTGCTGCCGCTGGTGACGAGGGTAACATCTCATCCGAGGCGCTGGCCATACAGGTGGGTGTCTTATTCTTTTAATTTATAATTTTCGAGGTATTACCTAACATAAAGAAGAAGTTAAACTGACTTTAAAAGCCTTTTTGCAAAGACTTGATATGCCTAACTCCTTTTTGCACTCTAATCTTTCGGTCTTAAGGCGGTATTTCTTTATAAATAAATAAAATAAATACATATTAATATAATTTTATATATATTTTTTCCTCAGCGAACATATTTCCTGGATGCCGGCGCCATTTCAGCTATCTGCTTCACTGTCTTTGGCGTCTGCTGTACAGTGGGCACCATTGGCATCGTTCTGTACCGTCGACGATATGTGAACAAACCGCAGGCGCTTAGCGAACCGGACTCGAGTGTCTATATCGATGACAGCACCATGCGGGTGAGTGTAAGGATTCGTCGACCAAAGTTTTAGTAATTGTCTTTCATTTCGTTGAATTTGATTTAATTACATTTTATGTCATTTTGCAGGACAACTCGGATGAGATGTACAGCCTGGACAACGACTCGTTCTTAAACTCGCTGGAGGCGATGACAATACAGAACTATTGGACGGACACTGTCAAACATACAAAGCTTTAATTTCCGGCCTCTCCCGTTGGAAGTCCCCCATTACTCCTTATTATTTATTGATTTAACATTCTTCCCTTCGGTTTAGTTATATTTTTTTTTTTTATACATTTTGTTTCCATATTTTTAACCCACAAATCATTATTAATAATGATTAAGTAGCATCGTAGCGTTTAAGCGTGAGTGTATGTATGTGTATTTACTAATGATAGGCAACCAAGAATAGAAAAAACCGAAAAAAATCGAAAAAAAAACAAGGAAAAAGAGCAACTAAGTGTAGTTTAAGACCAAACTACCAAAATTACGTTTAGTGTATGTTTAGATCCTAAGTGCAGAATGTTTTTTTCCCCCATTTCCCATACGCACTCAGCTCTCTTAATAACCAGTACTACTCACTCGTGTCTGTTAGTTAATTATTATAAAGCCTTATTTATATATTGTTGACTATTTTATCGCACTCACTCTCTAACCAGCCCCCCCGATTCCACCTAATCTAATTTTAAAGCCCCCCCTCTATTTATTAAGTTTGTAAACATTGTGTCCAACAATTAACTGCAATCATTCCTTCCAGTTTTAGCCTATAGAGCAACTTTACAATGTAACAACAACTACTGTATTAAAGGAGACACAAAACAAAAGAGAAATACAAAAAAACAAAAGAAAGCAAACAATAATTAAATGAAAACACCACACCTACAATTGTTTCAATATTTAAATATATATACATACCATATATATCACAAAAATATAAGCTAACGAAATGAACAAGAACAACTCTTTACTGCCACACACACAATTCTTGTCAATTTTGCTCATCGAACTTTTATACACCACTTGTACTTACATCAATATGTATATTATCCGTTCGAATGTTGCAAATATATTGAAGAAGCCAGACGGTAAATTAACCATTAAATTTGAAGAGAACTTATTTTAAAGAGAACTTTTACAATGTCTACTTTGATTGCCCAATTGCAGTGATTGTTTCGGTGACAGGGCTTTGGAAGGATGGGCTCCGCAAAGGAAACCTTGCTGCTATTGATACTATTTTTGAGTTTCTTAAAAAAACTATTCAACTTTCAAAGGAAAATATTGTTTTTTAACTTTTATGGGAGAATTTTCTTATTTAAAAATAACGATATTTTATCGATATCTGCAAACATCCATTCAAATATTCTTGAGGGGAATAATATGGTAATTGCCAAAATGTATTATAATTCTGATTCGCTATAAATTAATTATAAATTATTAAAAAAAAACAATTGCATATTTTATATTTAAATACAGAATCTTTAAAGTCTTCTTAGGGGTTTTTAAATTCTAAATTCCGTATGCAGACTTATAAAGGTAATTAAATGGAATAGATAAAGTTTTCCGCTTTAAAATTATTCATTTTTTGTATTAATTTATTTATTTTACTTTAATTATCTTTATAAAACTATCATAAAAATACCGAATACGAGTGGTTTCTCATTTTTAAGTATTTTTAGTGGGTTTTTAAATACTAAATTCCGTATGCAGATTTATAAAAGTAATAAAATCTAATAGAGAAAAGTTTTTCGCATTGAAATGAATGTTTGTTTTTATTTATTTTAACTATAATTTGCTCTATAAATCTATTATTAAAAAAAATATCGAATGCTAGTGGTTTTCACGAAGCGTGTGGTTTCTTATTTAAAGTCTTCTTAGCGGGTTTTAAATTCCAAATACCATATGCAGATTTATAAAGGTAATAAAATCTAATAGAGAAAAGTTTTCCCCATTAAAATTAATGTTTTTTTTAATTAGTTTTTCCCATAAAACCTTCAAAGAAAAAATACCAAATGCTAGTGGCTTTCAAGGTGGCAAACTTAGATATATATATCGATATCCCCGTAGCAATCGAATTCTTTTGCACCTCTGCCAGACGTCATTTTAGAATTATCGAAATAGGAAAACTAAAGGAAAAAAGTAAGTAAAGCCACAAAAAAACGGCGAAAGCCGAACAATTTAAAGTGTTTGTGAATAAGAAAACAAGTGAAACGAAAAGAAGAAACAACAGAGTCGCAGGGAACGCATAACAACGTGTAAAAGAAACTCGAAAACGGAGCATAATAAACGCGCAGAGGTAAGTTATGATTTTTCAGGGGGGAAATCCTCACACTGGCTTCTCTTGTGGTTCCCTCCCGCAGATATTTTTGTAAGGAATTATTGCACATTCCTCCGCGATGAATTTTCTGCCAGGCGAGCCACTGCCGCCGGGCTTCGAGGACGACGACGAGTCCCCCCGTCAGGCCACCGTCCTCAAGCAGATCGACAACTACAACAGCGCCCCGTTGCTGGGCACGGAGTATGCCGTTGAGTTGCTGGAACCCGGCCAGCAGCGTCCCGATTACTACTGTGTCCTGTGCCAGACCTGCAATGACAGTCGCTCCATCTTCGTGCATTGGACATCGCAGGCGCATCGCTCCAAATACCTGCAGACACACTTCCAGAAGGCCCACGAGGTGCTCCAGAAGCTCAAGCGGACGCCGAACAGCGCCCCCATACTCGTCCAGGCCACCAGTCATCTTGTCCAATTGATTGAGAATCACTTTGGACGCTCGCGACAACTCCGGACCGTGGGTGGCGATGAGTTTCGTCGCTTTCGCGCCAAGATCTGCAGTCAAGTGAGGGATCTCTTCCATTTCGACGAGTGCGCCGGTCCGGATTTCGTGGCGGAGGCGCATCGCGTGCTCCAGGACCTTAAGCTGGACGAGGGCATCAAGATCAACCTGAAGATGACCGAGGCGGACTTGATGAAGCGTGACCTCAATACCACCGATAATAGCAACACCATCGCTCTGGATGCCATCTCCAGCGATGACGAGAGCTTTGGGGCCTCGACATCCATGATGATCCATGACTCTGGCAAGAAGCCGCAGCAGCAGCAGCAGCGCAAGAAAACTCTAACCGAAGAACAATCGGCCAATGGTCGCGGCGCCAATCGTTCGCCGCCAGCTCCAGGGACTGCACCCAAGATACACCCACTGCCCACGCCCAAGGAGCTGTCCATTCAGGCCTCGCACATTGCCCAAGAGCGCTACAAGTGGGAGAAATTCCGCTGCATGCTCGAACTGCAGCTCAAGCAGTTGCGCGACGAGACGGAGACGTACGAGACCAATCCGGAGAAGCATCCGGATTACCCGGATGAGTGGAAGCAGTTCTGGAATCGGCGCTACAAGCAGCTGCAGGAGGAGAAGAAGTGTGATCCCAATCTTTATGATTATAAGCCCGAGTGGATAACCTACTGGAAGGATCGTCGCATTGAGCTCTTCAATATAGCAGTGAATAAGATCAAAAAGGAGCTCAAGGAGAAGTTCAAGCTGGGCGATGAGGATGAGGAGAAGACCAAGGAGCTGATGGAAACCTACAAGATCCGGGTGACCAGCTCGCGTGAGCCAAGTGTGCCGGAAAAGCCAAATATTCGACGCAAGGCGAATTTCCGTAACAATAATCGTAACAACACGAATGCTGGCGGTGGAGGAGGCGGAGGCGGAGGCGGAGGCGTTACAGTCATTGATATCAGCGATGATGACAATGATCCTCCGGGTCGCAATCCCCGTCCCGATTCCTATCGGCGCTCTCGCTCGCGCTCGAAATCGACCAAGCGATCAGTTGTGGGACGTCGTCCGGTGCATCGTTCCCGTAGTCGTTCGCCGTCTCGCCGCAATTTCCGACGTGGCTCACGCTCCCGTTCAAATTCCCGCGACGCTGCCAGATCCCGTCGATCCCGCACGCCTGGCTACTATCAGCATGCAGCGCAACGACAGCAGCGGCAGCGTGATCGCTATGACGGCGGCCGTCCTTCCAGCAGGGAGCGTGGTGCCTCAACGCATTCCCGCGAGTATGGGCGACACTCGCGCAGCATGGAAAGGGAACGCTCCAGCGAGTTCTATCGCTCCGAGTCATATGCCCGTCCCAGTCGTTACGATCGTGTCGAAACCTTTCGTGTTATGGACTCGCGCGTGTATCCCGAATACAGTCAAAGTTTGCCCAAGGTGCGTTCCATTTCGCCGGCGATTTCGGCCAGCAAGAGTAACAGCAAGGACGATGCACCCGAGTCGGTGGAGTCGGTGGAGGGACCTTTGACAGTGGTCAGTGTGCTGCGCATGCTGTCCGCCGTGGAGGAGCACTTGGGCAGCCTCGGCCCAAAGGCAACCAATCTGCTGAGCAAGGCCTTGGCCATGGAGATGGTACAGCCGAATGCCGCCGATGATTTGCTGCTGAACGATGACAATTGTGTCTTCCTGGAGACCACCAAGGAGAAGCTGAAGGGCATACTCATCGCTGAGGTGCTCGACGATCCGCAGAAGGTGCGCGTTGTCAAGAAGGTGATCACCAACATAGCGGCTATCATATTTCAGGTCACCTCGCGAGGTAAGTCTAAAACTCTCTTTTGTGTTTGTTTTTTTTTTTTTGAGGTAAGTATGAGTGTCAACAAAAAAAAAACCAAAATATCCTGTAGCAAGGATATAAAAAAAGATAATTTTAATTGTAAAATTGAGGTTTTTCGCGTTTCTCATTGCGAACATGAGTTTATTTCTTCGTATTTTCGCGTTAAATGAACAAAAATAAAATTAGTTGGCTAATTCGTATTTTTTTTAACAAAAAAATAAACGAAATAAGTTGGTGTTTTTTATTGCGGGTAGAAAATGTAAATATTCCAAAATTTGAACCCTTTTTTTCAACAATCCCAAAGCAATCTTTGGCCACAATTTATATTAAGTTATTAAAATTAGTTAAAGGAGCCTTGGGTTTATGCTCTCTTGATTAATGGATAATAATAATCGAGTTTAAGCTGCTTATAAAGAACTTTCCATGTTATTTCCTCAAAGTGGAATGTCAAATCATAAGCATAAGCATTTCGTGATTTATCGGAGGGTTTTATCGGATTTTATCTTAAGATATCGGTTATTTCGATAGTTTCGCTAGTCTATTATTCTTTCGAGTTCGAGTTTACCCCGCTTTTGGTCAGCTTTCCTATGCTCTATTGATTAATGGATAATAATAATCGAGTTTAAGCTGCTTATTAATAACTTTCCATGTTATTTCCTCAAAGTGGAATGTCAAATCATAAGCATAAGCATTTCGTGATTTATCGGAGGGTTTTATCGGATTTTATCTTAAGATATCGGTTATTTCGATAGTTTCGCTAGTCTATTATTCTTTCGAGTTCGAGTTTACCCCGCTTTTGGTCAGCTTTCCTATGCTCTATTGATTAATGGATAATAATAATCGAGTTTAAGCTGCTTATTAATAACTTTCCATGTTATTTCCTCAAAGTGGAATGTCAAATCATAAGCATAAGCATTTCGTGATTTATCGGAGGGTTTTATCGGATTTTATCTTAAGATATCGGTTATTTCGATAGTTTCGCTAGTCTATTATTCTTTCGAGTTCGAGTTTACCCCGCTTTTGGTCAGCTTTCCTATGCTCTATTGATTAATGGATAATAATAATCGAGTTTAAGCTGCTTATTAATAACTTTCCATGTTATTTCCTCAAAGTGGAATGTCAAATCATAAGCATAAGCATTTCGTGATTTATCGGAGGGTTTTATCGGATTTTATCTTAAGA